>PVKC010004273.1:0-36133 GCA_004027635.1 Crocidura indochinensis | reverse complement strand
GGAGTAACTCCTGAGAATCACTGGGTCTGGCAGGAAAGAAAGAAAAGAAAGAAAGAAAGAAAGAAAGAAAGAAAGAAAGAAAGAAAGAAAGAAAGAAAGAAAGAAAGAAAGAAAGAAAGAAAGAAAGAAAGAAAGAAAGAAAGAAAGAAAGAAAGGAAGGAAGGAAGGAAGGAAGAAAGAAAGAAAGAAAGAAAGAAAGGAAGAAAGAAAGAAAGAAAGAAAGAAAGGAAGAAAGAAAGAAAGAAAGGAAAGAAAGAAAGAAAGAAAAAAGAAAGAAAAAGAAAGAAAGAAAGAAAAAAGAGAGAAAGAAAAAGAGAGAGAGAAAAAGAAAGAAAGAAAGAGAGAAGAAAGAAAGAAAAAAAAGAAAGAAAGAAAAGAAAAAAAGTCTACTCAAAGTTGGCTGTTGATTATGTGTTTATTTATTCCTTAATCTATTCATCAAATAACTACATAAACGTCACTGGGTATATTATAATGTCATGGTGACTTCCTTGTAGGAGCCCTGTATTCCAGTAAATACAGCTGTATATATTCTTACACTTCATTATATGTGTATATATAGATTCTTAATATACACATTCTTAATAGGAGCTTTGACAAGAAAAAGTTGAACAGAAAACATCTTATGTGTACATGTGTTTACTGTGTGGGTGTACGCGAATAAAGAGTGCTGGGGCTTGAATTCAGGGGTAGGTTCTCTACTGGTGAGCTCCTTCCTGGCTCATTTTCAGCTAAATTTCCCATGTTGTCTTCAGAACTGGAGATTTGATAATGGTTCTGGAATTCTGTCCAGCAGGATCCCTTCCTTCTAAAGGCATTTGTGCCTTTCAGGTATGCATTGTGTAGTAGTTGCCCTTCCAGAGATCTATGTCATAGACCCTGCAAAAATCCCCACTGTCTTTGAGAATGTATCAAGTTCTCAGTCAGTCCTTACATGGTCACAGGTTTATTTGCTCTGAGTCTACGTCACTCACAGATTAGTTAAGGAAACCCACACTGTGTTGGAAAGGAGATATCATTTGTACATGGCATGGTTTAACATTTCCAGAAGTGCTCACACCACACAACTCAGAATAACTACCCCATGCAGAGATAAAGAGAAGGATGTGTTTTTGCTCAAGTTAACTAATAATCAGTGAAGTGACTAACTTCTATTTGCTGTTATAAATGGAACCTTTGGAGTTGGTGACTGCAATAGAAAAGCAAATAGTCCTAGGAAATTTTGATTGTATGACACAGTGATCATTCATATATGTAAAAATAGGATGGCCATGAAAAATTCTGTACAGACATAGCTGTGAAAATATTCAACTACTGAAAGTACATTTAAGTAATCAGAATGGACAGTGATCATTGATAACTGCCATGCTGCTTTGGGACTACTGGTTGACCCTGCTTCTATACTGCAGATATTGGAATGAGTTATATAAATGTGACATCTAGATAGTATCTTTGTATCTTATACCGGAATAGCATTGTCTAGTTTTTGGCAACTCAAGAATACTTAATGTCCTGTATAGAGGTTGATACCAATTTCAAATACATGATTAACTATTTTTGCCTTGATCAGTTTTATTTCTTTCTTTCCTTCTTTTTGGTTCTGAGACCACACTAAGCAGTGTGTATGGGGTTACTCCTAACTCAGTGCTTGGAAGGGACCACTCCTGAAGTACTTCAGAACTCTGGGATTGACTTGAGAACTCCTGTACATGCAAAACTTGTGCTCCAGCCTCTTGAAAGATCTCTTTGAATCCAATTTTTCCTTTCCCATTAGACTATTTCTGTTGTCATAAAACCCATTTTTGTATCTTTTTACTTAAAAAAAATCGAAACCCTTCCTGTTCTAATTTTTGCTCTCCCCCAATTTCTCTGCTTTACCAAAGCTCATGGAGGCAGTTTTGTCACAATCAAGTCTCCCTTGTTTCTTCTTTTACTTGCTCTTGACTTCTTTTACAGTTGGGCTTTTTTCTCTCTTCTAAAATTTTCTTGTCAAAGTCACCAAGGACAAATTTGTTGTACAAAACAATGACAAATTCTTAGCCTCTGGGCAGCAGTAGCATGGGATGAAGTTGATTTCTCTCTGTTGATTGAAATGTTTAGTTTCCAAGTGTCACAGTTTCTTGCCATCCCCTCTTGGGGTCTATTGCATCTTTCTCTTCAGGTTTCAAAATCCTAAAGGACATCAGAGTTCAGTACATGGACTTCTTCTCTTTCAAATTGTAGATACTCTGTTGGTGATCTCATTCAATTTTGGATTTTAATGAATTCACCCCCAAAAATTTCCTAGTGGATGTTTTTACAGTAGAAACCACAGTCTACATTGGACCTTGTCTTGCTTTGATTCTTGCAATTTCTAGTACCTGATTTTCATTTTTGTTTCATTTCTTTATTTAAACTCTGGTTATAAAATTTCCATGATTGAATTTAAGTCATACAAAATACACCCCAAAACACCTCATTTTTTTGTCAGACATCAGGCATACCTCTCTGTCTCCTGTATCTTCTGCTAGAGGGTAATGCTTATAGGGTAGACATCCTCTTGCTACCTAATGTCTCTTTGGTATTAACTAAAGCACTAGGCAATGTGTTGATAATGCTAGTCTTCACTCTATTCAGTATAGCTCTTTTTGTTGGTACTTGGCAATGATTGGATGAAAGCAGCTTTGGATTGAAGCATTCTTTAAATTGGTCTCTTTCCTTATCTGTTCTCCACCCCAGGGTGTGGTTTTGCACTTCCCAAATAAAGAATCCAGGTCTCAGGAAAAAAGCTTTCTCTTAGGTGTTTCCAAGAGTGAGCTATCTGTTTCTTAGGAGTAGAAGGCTTGTGTGTGGAAGATGCTGACCTGTTTTATCCCCTTAAACATGTGTGTATTATTTCCTTTGTTAGCATTTTCTTCTAGATGTATGTCCCTTCAATCCTCTGGGATTGGGGCATGAGGCTTTTGCTTCACCTGGAGCCTTAACAGGGAATCAGGACCTGAGGACCTGAGAAGACCCTAATGATGGTAGTGCCATGATTATCATCATGATGGCCTCCTGGAACTATACTGTGTATGCAGTGCCCTTCACCAGAATATTGGTTCAAAAGACTTTTGTTCTGAAAGTGGCAGAGACCCCTTTAGGCAGGATAGAAATAGGCAGTAATGAGGAGAAAGCTGAAGACTCTGAGCAGCATCCCAGAGGCCAAGGCTCATCACCTTTCTTCTAAACAAGGTGCTTTGTGCAAGGGCAGAATGAAGGGTTACAAAAATTAAAAGCCATACCTTTTCTCCAGATATGAACCTGGAAAGAAAGAACTTTTGGAGATGTTCCATGAAAAAAATCCAATTATGTTAGGCCTTTTGATTTAAGCAATGGGGCAATTTTAGATATAGACAGGAGTTACTATTTATTAGGAGGACCTTCCACCCTAAACATTTGCCATGGTGACTTGACTTAAGTTTCAGTCATTCAGATATTGGCCAATCTCTCCTGAACCTTGGTTTCCAAATTTTTATCCAGTATTGTTTTCTGCATCTACGCCAGGAGTCAACCTTCTACCAGGACAGGCCCTAGAACTGCCTTGGCACCTACTTGCCCCAAGGTAGGTTCATATGCCACCCTGATAATGACTTTGAAATCAACAATAACTTGCTTTTAAGGTAGATTTTTCTGCCTCACCACCTAATATGAGATGATGGCAAGAGACACTTCATGACACCCTGACTTTGACATCATATATGTGCAAGCACCAAGATCTCTAATTAATGAAGCTTAACATTGACAACCATGTTTAAGGAAAATATTTCCTTGGACTTTGAAGAAAATTGCATTGGGGTTAGACAAATTAGTATGCCTGGAGCCTGTAGTTGGTCTTATGGCAGGATACTTATTGGATAAGAACACCCTGTTTTAGGTCAAATGTTTTTATATTTTTTTCCCAAATTTTGCTGTGCTTGAAAAAACTGCCACTCCTTTTATTTTTTAGATAAAGGCATCCACCTTTTATTCTATAACCTTGGGACATGAATTACTTTGTTTTACCTCATTATTTCTGCATTTTATATAAAATTGAGAAGAGGAATATAGTTGAGAAGAGGAATATGTTTGTATTATCTGGGCATGGGGCATGAGGCTTCTGCTTCAGCAAAGCATGACTTCAACCAATATTTATTGAGTAAACATCTTAATGTTTGTCAATAGGAATTGAGAAAGCCAGTAAGCTAAATTTTTATCATACTTTATAAATTAATAAGAAGTGATGCTTTTCCTTTGCAGTGACTGTTTATATCCAGTCCAGGTCAGTCATGTCTTGAATCTAATCTAACCATATTCATTTCTTTATCAATTTTCTGCAGTTGAGCCGGGCGGTGGCGCTGGAGGTAAGGTTCCTGCCTTGCCTGCGCTAACCTAGGACGGACCATGGTTCGATCCCCGGTTCCCCATATGGTCCCCCGAGCCTGCCAGGAGCGACTTCCGATTTCTGAGCGAATAGCCAGGAGTAACCCTTGAGTGTCACCGGGTGTGGCCCAAAAACAAAAACAAAAAAACAAAAACAAAACAAAAAAAAGAATTTTCTGCAGTTGCTTTCATGTTGCAAAAGTAGAATGGTAGAGGAAAAAGGGAGTGCTTAAAAGAAGAAACTATTTTAGTAAGGCTGAAAGGCTGATACTATTTACTGATCTTTCTAGAACTTATTTGCCCATCGTGATTGATGAGCCTTAGAGAAGCAGTGCCAAATGTCAAATTTATAATGAGCTGGAGCCATAGTATTGCAGGTAAGGTGCTTTCTTGGTATGTGGTTAACCTAGGTTTGATCCTAGAAACTCCACACGGTTACATGAGCCTGCTAGGAGTGATCTCTGAGAACAGAGCTAGGAGTAAGTTTTGAGAAAAGCCACATGTAGCTCCAACTCAAAATAAAACTAAATTTTAAATTTTAATTGTTTAAATTTTAAACAATTGCTTTAGGACAGGGGTCCTCAAACTTTTTAAACAGGGGGCCAGTTCACTGTCCCTCAGATCGTTGGAGGCCAGACTATAGTTAAAACAAAAACTATGAACAAATTCCTATGCACACTGCATATATCTTATTTTGAAGTGAAGAAACAAAATGGGAACAAATACAGTATGTGGCCCGCAGGCTGTAGTTTGAGGACCACTTTTTTGGGGTATAAATGAAATTCTAGGGGAGGTGATAGAGTTTGGTGGTAGAGTTGCTTATTATAGATGTGCAAAGTCTTAGGTTTAATTTCCAGCCTTATCACATACACATACTAAAAAGAAGCTGTCCTGGATTCTAACCCTACTTTGGAAGAAAGGCACACCTGGTGGGGCTCAGACCATGCCTGTGATGAGGTATTGCCTTAGCTGAATCACTGTATTAAAGCCATTGGTACCATTCTTCAGTCATCTAATGGGAATAGCTATATAGGTAGCTGTGAAAATAAATGAATTAAGATGTGCAAGTACTGAAAATATTATGAAACGCAATCAATTATGATCAGGTGCACTTTACTCATGGTTATAATTTGGCTTTTGCTTATTGATTTTGGCTCTGTTGTTCAGCTAGATATGCAGATATCATACCCCTATCCCACCAATATGCTTGGGCTGCCCATATTACTTTCCTCTATTCTGTTTCTTCTGCCTTTCCCTTCAATCTCTATTACCCTATCTTCAATTCTAAAATTTAGGGTTCAAGATAATCTAGTATCCTTTCCTCCATCCAATTGAATGTCTTGCATTCCTTTGATCTCTTTATATACCACAGATGAGTAAACATCATTTTTTACATATGAATTCTTTACTTGAATCACTGTGAGATACATGGTTACAAAGATACCTGGTTACATGTCATACAATGTACATCCTTCACCAGTGCACATTTTCTGCCACCAACGTCCCCAGTTTCCCTCCTCCTCCCCTACGCCCTCTCATCTGCCTGACTCTGGGGCAGACATTTTTCTTTCCTTTCTCTCTTCTTTTTCCACTTAAACACTGTGGTTTGCAATACTATTGCTAAAAGGGTATCATGCATATCACTTTATCTGCTTTCAATGCCCATTTACTGTCCAGACTGATCATTTCCAACTATCATTGTGATAATAACTGCCTTAACTGAACTCCCCTGCTATTTGTGGCAGCTTCCTACCATGGACTGTATTCTTAGTCCTCATATGTATGATCTTAGAATATTATTCCCATTCTATCTTTTTTTATATTCCACAAATCTATCCCCTCTCCTTCTGACTCATTTCACTTAGCATAATATTCTTCATTTCCATACATGTAAAAGCAAATTCACAACTTAATTTTTCCTAGCAGCTCCATAGTATTTCATTGTGTAGACGTAGCACAATTTCTTTATCCATTCATCATGAAAGCCTTGATAAGACACATACTGGCCATTTGTATGGCATCTTTGAAAAAGTGTTTGTTCATCTCACCCCCCTCTTTTTATAGGATTGCTAGGTTTTTTTTTGTTGTTGTTGAATAGCTTTGTGGTTGCTTTATATGGTTAATGTCTCTTCTGCTAAATCAAGTGCTCTATAAAAAGGAACAATGTCTGCTCAGATCAGAACTTGATTCCCAGGATCTATTGGAGTAGTTGTTTCATAAGTTTTCAACAAAGTGATTAGTGAGTAACTAAAATAAAATAAAAAATAAAAAGGGATGGTTATGTCCCTATTTAGGGTACAAATATGTTCAAAACTTTTTTACTGTGTGCATCAGAACTGTGCTAAGTCCTGGGATACAGCAGAGAATAAATAAGGCAGCTCTGGGAAAAGTGAACTTTGAATGAACAACTTTTGACCCTGCATTTGTGCTTTGTCCAGTGGACTACCAGGGTTTCTCTTACAGGGAGCCTGGTCTGGATTTACAGAGGGAGAAAATGTCTCAATTTGCCTAAAATTTCCCAGCCTGCTCTTTCATTGTACTCATCATTTGGAGAGATGAGAGAAAGCTGAGCCATTGGCAGCTCACAGTGATGTATGGATATAGGTTTCCATTTCTGTATCTTCTCTCTGACTATGTGCAGGCAATGCCCTATGCTCCCCACATCCCTTGCTGGAGAATAGAGGATTCAGGACTGGGTAAACTGTTTCTCAGCCCATCTTAGGCAATGAGCAGGCAGGCCAATTTCCAGATGAAGATGATGGCATAGTGGAGCTTTTTCCCAGGTTGCTTTTCTCCTCCTGGCAGGAGGCATTGAATAATCCTTGGGTTTCCCTCTCAAGCCTGCCCAGTGCCAGCTCAGAGATTGTTTTCCTGCCCACCAATTTTCTGGCACCAAGTCAATGTGAACTGCTCTGAATGGTGGGCAGGAAGAGCCCTGCACCTGCTCTGTGGACTATTCTACTCTCTAGCACCCTGGGGTAAGTGCACAGTGAAACAGGAGCTGGCCCAGCCTGGTGCCAAACCCAGAAGCCTCAATGAGAATAAGGCCCAGCAGGCTTCTACTTTCTCTCCTCTTTCCCTTGCCTTTCACACTCTTGCAGAAATTAGGGGCTGGCTGTTGCTAAGGACCAAAATAACAAGATCAGAGTGCTTTAACTGTTATTTTAACAATTAAACCAGCAGAGCCTTTGGATTGGTATTTTAAAGACCCCACAGCCCTCCTCCCTGGGAAGGAGAAACTTCAGATACTGAAGCTATTGTCGCCCAAGAAGCTTGGTGAGTGAAAGTGATTCTCTTCAGGGAGCAAGGTTCTGTATTGAAACCTTTTCATTGACTATTGGCCATAGTGAGCCATAGGTGAGTTTTCTCACCATGAATATAGGTAACAGAGAGCAGATACAGTAATACTGAGTGTGTATATGAGGGAGGGGATGACTGACATAGGATTCGAGGTTAGGGCTGGTCAAAGCTTTGATTATTTTTACAATCTTGAATTTTGCTTATTAGTATAGGCAGGAAAGTGTTTTTATCCTTTCTTCCTTTTTGTTTTTCTTTCTGTTCCCTCTTTCCTTCTTCCTTGCTATTCCCCTGCCTTTTCCTTCTCTATTTCCTGAAGTGGGTCCTAAACACAATGTTTTCTGGAGTAGTTTTAGCTACTGCCATTGTCTCATTATCCCAAGAGCAGTATCCTGTATTCAGGCAATGCTGGTAGTTCTGCAACTGAATAAATTCTGGCTGGTCAGATTGGATGACATACAGTAAGGAAGGAGTTGTCACCGTAATTTCTTCTCATTAAAAATCCCAATAGCATGGCTCTTACAAAGATGAAAAATTATTATTGATCTCATCTTGGATGTTCTCTCTTGTGGAAACATTTTGGACAAGAAAAGAGTGAATGGCAAATGTTAGATACAAGGAAATTAGGGAGTAGCCTGGATAACAAGGAAACTAATGGCAAGGATTTTTAAAAAATGTGTCTTCAAAAACTCTCTTGGTATAGAGATAATATTTGATTCTGAAGAAATAAAAGCAAACAAATACATAATGCTTATTTCACATATTAATTATATGTGTAACTATATTTGGTAAAATTTTTTACTGAAGTTAATGTAATTATTTTTGGGAAAATGCAAATGAATTTTGGCATACCTTTTTACTTTGCAAAATTTTTTTCTTCACAAAATAATTCCTCTTACAGCTATAAATGAACCACTAACTCCCAAAACTTCCTTAAATAGGATACATATTGTAGAACTACTAAAATTATTTTTACTTAATATTTTATCAGTGCCCCTGGCAAAATGTTAAGACTTTTGCATAAAACATCTCCTTTATTTTGAGCTTTAAGTTACAACCAGAAATACTAGTGGCTGCTTCCAGCTTAGTGCTCAGAAGTCACTTGTAATGGTTCTCTAGTGATCAGACAATGCCACAAATAAAATCAAACACTTATACATAGAAAGACAATGCTCTACTGCCACGTTCCAATTTTGAATTATCTTATTTCAATCTCTTGACCACCTTCAGAGGTAATGTACTATCATTATCCCCTGATTTTTTACAAAGGAAAGTTTAGAAAGTTTAGTAATTTCTTCTAAGTCACACCACTAAAAAGAGACTGAAGTATTCACAGTAGCCAAAATCTGAAAACATCCCAAATGTCCAAGAAAAAAGCTGTGACACATATACATTTGGAATACTATTCAGCTATAAGGAAAGATAAAATCAGACCATTTATAGCTTTGTGGATAAATTTGCAGAATATTATGCTGAGTCAAGTTAGTCAGGAGAGGGATAGGTATAGAATGAGATCTCTCATATGTGAAATATGAGATATGCGAAATATTATATTTCACATATATGTGAGATATGAGGCTGGTGAGATAGTACAGTAGGTAAGTCTCTTTCCTTGCATGGGTAAAACCTGGATTAGATCCTCAGTACTCCAAGGGTCCCCTGAGCCCCACCAGGAGTGATTCATGAGTGTAAAAGAGCCAGGATAAGCCCTGAGCATAGCCAAGTATGATCATCAAACAAACAAAAATAATTTAGCAAAGAAACAAAAAATATTCAAAGGCAACAAAAACTGAGAACTGATCTTGAATAAGAAGCAGTTAGGGAGTTAGGGGGACACTGGATATAGTGGAGAAAAGGTGACTCTTTGGTGGAGGGTGTATAAGGAAGCATCTGTTCCATCATTGAAAGATAGAAGCTGCAGGAACACAAGAATTTCACTACCTGGCAAAAAGAAAACCTCATGTTGATTTGAATGTGATGAGTTCACTCTGTCACACAGGCTTCCCTCAGAATGAAGGGTCATGTTGGCATTTTGTGATGATGCTAAAGATAACTCGAATGCTTGGCAAACCCAGGCCCCCTTCCCTCTCCCACACATTCTCCTAATATTGACATGCCTCCTATAGAAACAGCCACGAGGGAGTGATAGAGCTGCAGAAACCAGCCCTATTCATTCAGTGAACAAAACACAAAAGACTTGGACTAGAAATACCAGCAAAGACAAAGGAAGATGTGGGGAGGGCATTGTGGCCCTAATGAATGAGTCTGTCTGAGAAAAGTCGAGGGAGACTTCTTATACAAACAGAACCGAGGTTAAAGATCATTGTTGTACCAGCCAGGCTAAAATATGGGCAGCATGAAGATGCCAAGCCAGACAGTAGGGTGCTATCTATCAGGAGAGTGAAGAGAGGGTAGCAGAGGGGCCCCCGACCTTTGCTTATCTGTTTTACTGAAGTTTTGATCTCCAGACTGAGAAAAACGTGGCTAGAAAGAAATGTTTAGGGCATAACATTCTTTCCATGTTAGGACACCACATCTTGCTCTTTGGTGACAAATGACTGAACAGCCTACTTGGTCCCATTGATGATCTAATTCCCTAGAAATGAAACCCAAGACCTCGGCTTGCAAGCCCTCCCAGAAAGAGTTAAACCTGAGCCTGCTCTTGGCTTCCTTCCTTTGAGGTGAATGATGGGTTGGGGAATGGGAGATGACCGGGCTGCCTTGTCCAAAGGGCCTTTTCTTTCTTGCTCTAGGTGGTGCTTTCTTGCCTTTATAGCCCGGAACAGCCTCACTTTTCTTCCTTTTATTTATTTATTTTTTTTGGCTGGGGCTTGGAAACCTGGACAGAACACTCTCTCTCTCTCTCTCTCTCTCTCTCTCTCTCTCTCTCTCTCTCTCTCTCTCGACAGTAGAGATCAAATTGAAGACCTGAGAAGGTCTTTCCATTTCTGTCAAAGCACCGTGTGAGCAAAGCCCGGGGGCTTGTCTGAATGTGTTGGCTCTGTCTCACATGCACGAATGAACCTCAGTCAACAGGGCCAGGAGGGCAAAATCTGCCGCTCCCTATAGTTCCTCTAAAAAGCAGCAAACGACTTCCAAAAGTACATGTGGACATTTGCACACAACATTTGTGGTTCTGCTCTCCATTGCTTCTTATAGGAAATAAGTGAGATTTTCAAATATTTTTGTGATGCACTCAGTAGACAGTAGAGGGAAAGAATTTCCCTGAAACTTGACTTGCAATCAAAATAAGGAAGGAAGATATGAAAGAACCAAGAGCATTTCAGCTCATCCGGATGTGGCACTTTCCGACATCTGGCTGTCCAAATAAGTGTCTTGCATTCAATACTATTAACATGTGTCACTTTAATGAATATTTTCCTTTGGCAGTCCATGGAGTGGTTACATTTTTGGCCATGATGGAGCAGTCTGTTGCTTACATTACCTGACCCACAGTCCTTTTTCTTTGTGTTGTTGGCTGTGGGAAAGAGAAGAGTGGAAAATAGCTCAAAATCTGGACAACAGTATTTCACGACTACTCAGCATTTAACCTAACTGCTTCAAATAGCAGCTCTTGGAGGAGAGACTGGGGTTTTTCTGTGACATTCTTTGTAACAAAGGGACCAATGAGCCCCACATCACAAAGATGAAGAAATAAATACCACAAATACGGTGACGCTTTTTATTTTTCTTTCAAAGACCAAGAGAAAAGACCAGGGTTTGGCATATCATTTGGATTTTTAAGGAAACTTATGAGATAAGCAACTATCTAAAGTCAAAAAGGATTTTCAAATGGCCGTGTTGAGAGAACCTCAGTAGCATTTTAAAAAGCCCACTATGGAATACTACATTGCTGTAAGGAATGATGCAATCATGCAATTTGCTGCAACGTGGATATTGGAAGATATCCTATTAAATGAAGCAACCCAGAAGAAGAAGAAGGATAAATACAGGATGATATCACTTATATGTGGTATTAGAATAACTGCATTAAGAAAGGCAATGGTGGGGCCGGGTGATGGCGCTGGAGGTAAGGTGCCTGCCTTACCGCGCTAGCCTTGGACGGACCGCGGTTCGATCCTCCGTGCCCCATATGGTCCCCAGGCCAGGAGCGACTTCTGAGCGCATAGCCGGGAGTAACCCCTGAGCGTCACTGGGTGTGGCCCAAAAACCAAAAAAAAAAAAAAAAAAAAGAAAGGCAATGGTTGAAATATGGTTTCAAGAACACTGTAGGCCCCAGAGTGTAGTGAGGAGAAGGAAAGAAATTAAGTGGAGGAGAAAGACAAATATGAAAGGATGAGGAACAGGGACCTAGGGGGTCTCAATGCATTGGTAGGGTTAAAAAGAACTAAATATCCAAGTGAGAGTCATTGACAATACCATGAGACCCAAACTTTACCAACCAACCTTAAAAATGGGCCGGTTACAATAGCAGGCTGGAAGGGGGTTTGGGAGATGACTCTGGGAACATTGGTTGAAGAAGGTTGACACTGGTGGTAGGACTGGTCCTAAAAATTATGTCTAAAACCCAACTATGAATAACTTTGTAATTTTCAATGGTTTAAATAAAATAATTTTTTAAAGCTAACCAAGGGCTGCTGCAAAGACAATGCAGTTTCAGGGGCTTGCCTTGTATGCAGTCAGCCCCAGAGTGCTGGGTACTCAAAGTGCTGCAGAGATCATAGAGAATGAAGAAAAGGGAAAAGGGTTGAAGGCCAAAGGGGCCCTGTCCCACTGAGGGTACCAGTCCTTCATTGGAAAATCAAGCTTGTATCTCCCACTCTCATTGTCTTATGCTGGATGATACAAGTACCTCTATTTGCAAAGGCAAATGCATCCAGCCTCCAGTATAGCCCTGAATAAAACAGAGGTTGTTTAATCATTGTAAGAAAGGCAGGAATGTATGTTGAATGAGTGACTTTTCAGTCCACCCATTCCCGGAAGCAGATTACCTAGTCATTTCAATATTTGTTTAAATTCTTTGCTTTCACAACATTAAAAAGTGTGAAGAATATAATAGCATTTAGATTTGCTCAAACAATTGCAGCATGCAAATAAGTTGAGTTCAGTTATAGAATTTGAATATCTGGGAGAACAATGATTTTTGTGTTGCTTTGTTCTTATTTTTATTGCAGAGGCCACAATAGCCACACCTGGCAGTGCTGGCAAAGGGCATACGTACCAGGGAAGAAGCCAGGGCCTCAGACAAGCCAGTGCTCTTACATCTTGAGTCACAGCCCTCATGGAGAACAGACACCTTGCTGTGTCTCTGTAGCTTCCAGAGATTCTTTTCCATGAGAGTGAGCCAGTTTCTAAGCAATTTTATGCCTTCAAATAAAGTCTAACTATGCTGCTTATGCTATCTGGTTTTTCTTTTATTCCTAATTTGTGCCATTAGTTATTTTCATTAGGTTGTAATGAATGTTTTTGTAAAATATGCCCTGGATTTAGAATAAAAATTAACAGAAGAAGAAATGAATAAGAGTGTGACTATAGAAACCAAAAAGCTTAATAATGAATCATTCAACACATATTTATTGAATGTTTTTTCATGGTCAGGGTAATTACGTTATAACACAAGCCTTTATTATTTCCTTCAGCACCTGGCATACTATACTATATATGATGGTCAGTAAATGTACTGACAGACAGAACTCCATCTACCAGGGGATTTAAATGGCCAGAGAACTCATGTAATTTCACTATCATCACCATCATCACCATTGTCATCACCATTGTCACCTTCATCATCACCACTACCACCACTATCATCATTAGTTTCTAGTGAGAAATTACAGGATATTTGTTTTCAAGTGGGGTTGTTGAGGAGGAAAAATAAAAGCCTCTTAGGTTGGTCAGGAGTCATGAAAAAGAGAAGAAGAAATGAAACTAACATCCATCTGGCCCAGATGAAAATCTGCCAGCTGTAAGGGGCTGCCATTTTTACTGCGAATTATTTTACTTGTACAGTTGTGAGCCCTGCTGTAAGAAGAAAAAATAATTCTTTTGCATGTAGATAAGCATTCAAGGTTCTACTCTGTTGAGGCTCATTTCTATTCCTCATTGGTAGGAAAATGCTCTTCAATTTGATGGCAGTGTCAATCAAGTCCAAATCATGAGGCATGCTGAGTTAAGGGAAAGAGAATGGAAATGTCAATATGTGTGGAGAAAAGACATTATCATTCAGTTGCACTTTCCATCTCTCATTCGTCCAGCAAATGGATATTGAGGGATAGTTCCTTGTCTGGCACTATGGTATAGGCTACAAATAAATCCATGAACAAAAATGAAGTTCCTTGAACCAAATTAGATGTGAAATTATTATAAAAGTCACCCAAGCCCAAAACCCCAAATCAATAACACAGAAGGCTCAACTGGAAACTTATAGCTAAGTGAACCTCAGACAATGATTCCATGGTGAGCTATGACAATTTTCACAAACTTTATTTTTAGTTAGAAGCTTTTTCTCCAGTAATTCCATTTAGCTTTAACAAGCAATATTAAGCAAATTAGTCATGCCTGCCAAAGGATCTGACTTGAGGGAGCTCGAGAACCTGGGTCAATGGTAGAAAAAATGTAACACTGGTGGTGGGGAATGGTGTTGGAATAATGACTACTAGAAACAACTGTACTTTGAACAATGTTGTGAATTCTGATATTTAAATAAAATTAAAAAAATTAAGTTCCTGTTCTCATGAACTTCAGGTCTGGTAAGAGAAGCCAGACAACAAGCAAATAATTAGTCATATACATATAGCCATAAATGCAAATATATACATTATTCTGTTGAACATTAATAACTCTATTAAAGTATAATATTTCACAAGATTGAGTAGGTAAGGGAAAAGATAGCACTGCCTAGTAGTTACTGGGTGGGGTGGGGGAAGTTCCCAAAAAGCTAGTTAGGAATTGTGTCTAGGATTGATATCTTTGAGTAGAGAGCTTAGCAAGAGAAGCATGTCTTCCTGGGGGACAAAAGTTTCTACAGAATAATAAGAAGAAACAGAGATTGGTTAAAAATTGGTCAAACTGGAAAAGGTACACAGAAAGATCAGGCAAATGGGGTGGTTTGGGAAGCTACTGACAGACTGGGTGCAAGGTGTTGGCAGCTGTGTCCAGCATAGAACAATGGACATATGGGGAGATATCTGTGATTATCTCTGAATGCTCTCATATTATGGACAATTTTCCACTTCTTTAAACCATCTGGGCTTTACAACATTTTTTTTACCAAGAGTGAGTTACTTGCGTAATCAGAGGAAAAAAGCATGGTCTCCTCCCTAAATTAGCATAATTGAAAAAGGATGACATAGAGAAAGGAGGTCATTGCGGATGAGACTCCAGAATTTAAATTGCACAAGATTTATCTGTGATTAGTAGTTGATTTTGTTAAACGCTTTCAACAAATGGTAATCAGTTTGAGTGATGTAGACCAATGTTTCTCAACTGTGGGTCCCTCAGGACATTTTGAGAGGGCTATAAGAGAAAATCTGCAGATGGAGTGCCATGGTATGAGAATAGGGGACAACTGGTAGTATGGAGGCCATGGGAAAGAAACATATTGTAAGGTCCCATAGCCAGAAAAAATGTTTGAAGAACACTGATGCAGAAGATGAAAAGTGGGAAATGGGAGGAAAGGAAGACAAGGACTGAGGTGGGTCCTACTGTCATGAGATCCAATTAAGTGGTCCTTTATCATTGTTTAACTCTGCCACTGAGTTTAACAATGATAAAGGACCACTTAGTATAGTTACTTCACCATTTTCCTCAGAACCAATATTTTAGACCCTTCAACTCTAGCTGCACAGTTGAAATGTTAGAACAGCTTTTTACAAAGTACCAACATCTTATGAGCCTGGGTAGAGTTTGAATTTACTTGGTCTGTCCTGGATTTTTAGTGAGTTTATCATGCAGCTAAGGTTGAGAAAACTATCAATGTTCTGGGTTATGAGCATTTTTTCATTTTGGTTCATTGCTATCTACACTCTTTGTCTTTATTTTTTTCATCTAATTTCACAACCACAAACTAAGAGCTTTGCATGTGGCAGGTCATCTCAAGTAATACTCGTTTCCAGAATTTTTTGGGGGTGGGCGGGGATCACACCCAGCAATGCTCAGGGGTTACTCCTGGCTCTATGCTCAGAAATCGCTCCTGGCAGGCTCGGGGGACCATATGGGATGCCGGGATTTGAACCACTGTCCTTCTGCATGCAAGGCGAACGCTCTACCTCCATGCTATCTCTCCGGCTCCTCGTTTCCACAATTCTGTCTCAACTTCTGAAAGAAGAAATACTTTAAAAGACACTTAACTATATTTTCAGACAAAGTCTTTTTTGTGGGCCCTGCTTTCTAACTTTCCCAGGGTCTTTCTACTCCTCCTTGCAACCTGCTCTATCTTTTCTGCTTAATCAACAAAATGGTTTTGATCTTGATTTTGTATTGCCTCTCTTTCCTCCCACCACTACAAAGAATCATTTTCCTGTCTGTAAGATTAAATCTTTACATCCTATTAGCTTTTCTATCCTCCAGTTGCATTTTCCTTGGGTCTAGTCAGTCCTTCCTCAGATCATTCAGCTCAATAAACACTGTTCACTTCTGACTTTTGTTCTTTTGAGTGGCTTACTTGATATCTTTGGCTTCTTTATTTTGAATATATCAAAAATGGACATGCTATCCAAGAAATATTCTGTATACAGAAGGCATTCAATGGATGGCTAATTAAAAATCAGTTCTCTATTGACTGAGTTTGACAGGTCAATCCTTTCTGCCTGGACTGTATCCAAACTATAACCCTCTTATCTTCCACACTATCTGGTCGACTTCACCATCTGCCCAGACCTTGTGATTAAAATCCTTTAATGTAGAGATCACTATCTGTGGCACAAGCAACTCTAGAGGCATGACCAAGCATACTTCCCATGACGAGCACGCAAACCTTTGGTTTCTAGCCAAAGGCAATTATGTGGAGAATCTGGAACTGTTTGGAATTCTCAGTTTCTTCTTCCTCATGCTTTTCTCTAAAAGCTACACCATTTTTAGGGTATTAGCATTGGGCTAGGCTTTGGCTGCGACTGCTATTGAGCAATCCATAAATATTTTTGCATTGTTTGAAGTGGTGTTTGAGTATGCAGTTTCTCTGATCACCTGAATAATTGGCCACTTGCTGCTCACCATATGTAACAGCCACATGGCTTTCTCTCTGAGCCTAAACTCTCCCAGTTAGTTCAATTTACTTGTGTGTGCTCATTTCAATGGCTTTGGACTTGTTTTGTAGAGATGAACCTTTGTATAGATGATCAAATCATCCTCCCACATGTCTGTGGGAATCACATGCTGGTTGGTCTGGTTCATAAGCATTTTTATTAGTTTAGTCTAAGTCCTGCTTAATATACTTAATTGTAATATTAGGGTAGACATACTAGCCTGAAACCTTAGGCTGGCATCCAAATATGTTATCAGTGGATAAAAAAACCAACTCAGGCAATTGGGATAGACTTGTCTACCTGTTCTTTAGCTAGCGAAGTCACCTGCCAATGGGTTGTAAAGGGAGAGACAAAATTATGTTGTGAGAAATATCATTGTGCTCAAGTTCTTGAAAAACTGTTTTTGTTCCCTCTTACTGAAAATAGGACACAGTACCTCATGGAGCAGGCTTTTAAATTAATGGGTTATAAAAACCCTCATATTATGGGAAATGGAAAATTTCTTTTTTGGTGGAAGTGTTTAGAAGTTTTTAGTGTTTAAAAGGTCTGGGGACCCTATTAGTGACTCTCCACCAACTGAGTTGGTAGGTCAGAGCAGGGCTGAAGGATGTGATATTCAGACCATGAAGTGTGGAGTTTCCATGAGTCAACCCATGGAGTGGTTCAGAATCCTTGAAGGCTACATACAGCAGTACTTGAAGAACCAGGTAGTATCAGGAATATAAACTCTTTGGCATATGTTAGATATGTGATTCAATCACTGTATTAGCTCTTAGCCCCAAACAGAAGTGTATGGTAACTACGGTTATGTATCATGGCATCTAACTACTCTATAGTCTATGAAGTGCTTCTTTTGAAATTATCCCTGTCCTTCATAGGTAATTGACCTGGAAAACACAGCATCCCTCACTTTGGATCTTTCATGTTCATGAGAGTAGATACTGGAAGATCAGTGTTTGGAAACTCTATCTGAAGGACAACAATGCTACATGGCACAACTGCTATGAGCCCCTGGAAACAAGTTAACCTTTGGCGACTGACAGAGCCGTCTTTGGGCAGAATGAAGTTCCAGTAATGTGTCTCTCATGCTCTTGATTCTCCCCCATTCTTTGACGCCTATTTCTCAGTGACTATTCCACTGTCAAGTCTTGCTCTTTGAAAAGAAATTAGGGTCTGTAGTTGTAAATATCTTCTGTTTCAGTTTGATGAAAATGGTGTCCGAGACTCCATCATGTGTGTATTATCACAATCTCTGGGTGTCCTGAGGTGGAATTGGACCCAATGGAGACCTGATTTCTTAGTCTCTACTTTACTTTGTTGCATTTTTATGGAAATTCTCATCCCTAAGTGGGGAGAGGGAAACTCTCACTTTTCAAAGGAAACTTTATGCATCAATAGCAATAAAGTGTGTGCTTCATACAAATTTCCAACTCATGAGTGGAAAAATTCAAGCTGGATATAAATTAAGACTGAGACAGTTACTACATCTTTTGACAGATAGCACCAGAAAAATCAGTCTTACATGTATGTACACACACACACACACACACACACACACACACACACACACACACACACACACACACACACACACACTGACTCCAGTTTGAAAGGAATTGTTTTTCTTATAGAAAGTCACAGAGTAAGTGCCTGCCTACCTCTTTTAATAAAATGGAGCATTTTTTTTTTCAGGATAAAAGTTTTCTTAGATCCTCGATTAGAGGAAATAACTTCTTTGTTTTCACCATCTGACCCTCAGAAAGGAAACTGAAAACACCCCAGGAAAGAAAATGGATTCAACACCGTGGCTCCAGGGTGTCTAGGGATTTCAAGCCCTAAGCTAAGACCATTGAGCACGGAAGGAAGAAATGTCAGTGGCATGATAAGGAAGAAGCTGAAAATAGTTGGAACAAAGGGGAGCTTATACAGTACTGAGACTGGAATGAGGACAAATAGAGCAAAACGAAGTTGAGAGGGGAAGGACATGGCCCAAGAGGCCTGGAAAAAGAAATCCTCAGTACCCCTAGTTTCAGTTTCTAGGAGGAGAAAATATTCAAGGACTATCTTGGCCTTTTAAAAATGTTTGTTCAAACAGAATAAAATGGGTTCAACTAGCCAACATGAGCTTTTTATCTAAGCTCTTGGAACCTCTGGATTTGCTTAAAAGAGCCAAAATACAACTTTCCAGTTAAAAAAAATAGCTCTGTACACATACTTTCTTTCACTAGTATTATGGAGAGAGACCCTCAGGAGGAAAGAACCTGGACAGATGACCCTTGGGTATTTATTTTAGATGCTGACTCGCCCCTCAGGTAAACAAAAGTGCTTTAGGCAGATAAAGTAAGAGTTTGTTTCACCTCTTATTCAAAGTGAGTCATTTTTCAACTCATCACCTCAGCACTCTTCTCTGCTGAGCTTTATATTTAATCTGGTTTTATTATGTTTTGGGGTCTCTTCAAATGACACCCAGGATATTTATGGGGTTTTCACTGGTGATTCCTGGCAGTTGCTCCAGAAATTCATGCAAAAGTCTGGGGATGTGGTGCCACCTTGGCCCTGAGGTGTCAGAGATTACTTGAGACACTGCTATGGTGCTATAGCTGGCAATACTGGGGATTCACATGGTATCAGAGATCAAGATAGCATTGTACTATATCCCAGTTCTTGCACTTTGTCTTTATGATGCTTTCTAGAAACATTGGTAAGTATAAAAATCAAGATTCAAACCAGAACCTCTCTATGTCAGTTACTATGCTAGAGACTGTGTATTTCACTTATTACATTCTTATAAAGACACAAGGGGGAGCCATATTTTGGTTTGTTTCTGAGAGGGAGAATTGAGGCAAAAGAAGAATATGTTTAGCCCTGTGTGCCACATTTTGTCCTCATATATACTATGGCATGTATGAAGACAAAATATTTGCATTTTTCTGGGTGGCAGGAGAGAGGTTAGTCAGCCAAAGGTTCTGAGGGGTTCTGAAAATAAAATTCTTTTTTATACTGGTTCATTAATTATGACTATTTTCATCTATATTTAAAAACCAGTAGTGAGATAAGAGAATCAAAAAATGGCATTGGAAAAAGCAGATAGAAACATGTGCTATGAAAGAGAGAGATTGCAGCCAGATTTCCAATAATCTCTCTGCAACTCAATTGGATTTATTCAGTTGAAAACAGCAAGACTTGAGGGCTGTAGGGCGTCCTGGTAGGGACTCACCTTACTCAAGCTAGCATTTCACATGTGGAGATGAAGATGGAGAGAAGTCTGCTATCTAATAAAAAAGACTCAGTTAACAAAGAATAAGAACCAAGCCTCCACCCTTTCAGAGTAAACATGGCAGAGAAGGTAGAATTCAATAATATTCACATTGGATTACTCCCTTATTTTCTGTCTTTTCTCTCCCTTCTTTGCCAGTAATTTCCCCATGGCCAACTTTGTATAAAAAACCCAGTGAAAAGCCTAAGTTGACTGTAGGCTACTTTGGGAAGGTATTACTGCCCTCTGTACCCTTGGGTCATGTGCAGCTGCATTGCTGAACTAGCTGAGCATCAGAAAGTGACATTTCACTAAACAGCACCTGTGACTCAGAAAGAAATGACCTAGACAGCATAGACTGATCCTTCTAGCTGTTCTTGGGAATTAGCAAAGTAGAAACTTCTCTTTTATGTTGCCATCTTTGTGGTTGAGACCCTTCCCCCCAGATAAAATATTTTTGGCCTTCTATAAGTTGTCTATTTCTAGCATGTCAAATATCCTGGGGTCTCTAATAAAGCATCAAGCATCCCATACATTCTTGCATTCTTGCCAATCTGCTTAAACTTTCCTCTTCTTAGGGAAAGCATGAAAAACTTGAAAGGAACAAAACATTTTCCTTGGTTTTTCCATTTTAGGGAATGCAATGGAATTGCTCTTTTTTTCAAGAAAGCATAAAAAGCTAAACTGTCTTCTAAAAGTCAGGGAAGTATCTAGTATGATGTTTCTGTCTTTTCTTTGAAGATCTAGTTAATGTACACGTTTTGTGATCATCATTAGCATAGATTCATGACCTCATTGCTTTTGGTCAGCATCTTACTCACCTTCTCTCTCTCTTCACTTGGAACAAAAAGAGTCACTGTAACCAGTCATTTCAGTGAAGGAAGTAACCAAGACAATGTCTTAGTTGAATTGGCTAATAAAAGAGAGCAAGGGGAAAAAAAAAGATGGCATGTTTCAGTGTATGTCTCTTTAACTTATAGTCCAAGAAAAAATTCACCAGAAATACTTCATTTGAAATAATTGTTTTGAATTATAGAAAAGGAGAAAGATAAGATAAGAAATATCTAAAAAGATGATGATATGATAGCTGCAGCCATATCACCATGTTCAAAATGGCTTTGCTAAAAATGTTGCTTAACATACTGGATGATGACTAATGTGATGATGAGAAAACACTAGAAACACCTCCCATATTGATCAAGGATGCTCTTACATAGTCATATTGCAAAGAGGGTTTGATGACGTTTAACACATCATTTATCACAGAAAAATATTATAGGTAGCCCAACACTCTTTAAAGCACAGTATGGTTAATATGAAAAATGACACAAGATTTCCTTCTCGGTAATGGCATGAACATGACTGGTGTGTTGGGACCAATTTATGAAACACATTATACATCTGTTTAGCAAATTTTAAAATTTTTGTTTGTTAATATTGACTGATAATTTTCTCATATTTCCAGTTAGTCAGGGCATCTCTCATCTTTTGTCTTTTGCCTTGAAACAGTCAACCACAGTCAACACAATCAGTCAACATATGAAACAGCTGACCCTTAGCTGGACTCAGAGCTAGAATTCTAATTCCAGAACTGACACCTCTCTGTGATTCCAGGGATGTCACTTTCATCATTGTCTCCACAATTATTTTTTATTTGCCTCTATTGAACACTATGTCCAGCACTTGGCATGATTTCTGCCTTTATAGAATTGTGGGATGAGTTTAGAAGAGAGATTATTAAATAAATCAATGCAACGAAGTGCTGTCACTTAGGGGACAACTTTAGGAGCTATATTTAAGAGGCAAGAGCCTATAGTAATTCAGAAAAGGAAAGAGTTTTATCTCCTCCAAAGAGACAAATAAAACTTTTTGAGCATTTTAAACCAAGATTTCAAGTTTCTGTGAATATTCAAGGAAAGAGTTTTTTTTCCATGTTATCTAGAGAAAAGAGAAGTGCTAGGACAGATTTGTTATTGTTTTGGGTCACACCAAGTAGTGCTCAAGACTTACTTCTGACTCTGTACTCTTATAGTGGTTGGAGAGCCATATTGGGTGCTGGGGATTGAACCCTGGCCAGTAGTGTGCAAGGCAACTGTCACTATATACTTTTAAGTATAGAGCTTTAATTCAGAGAATTCCAGGTTGCTGGCAGCATAAATTAGGAGCCTGAAAGTTGGGGTCAGTGACAAGAGGAATGTGGTCAGAAGTGGGCCAGATGCTAAGCTCCTCATTTAGGGCAATTATAATACACTTTTCAACAGGTATCTCAATCATCATTTTAGTTTTTAACAGTTTAATGGAACACAATATCCTTTTATAGGAAATGATTCATCAGGTGATATATTTTCACCAAAAATAATTGTAGCCAATTATGTGGTACCTGTGTAGGGGGCATACACTGTGTAGAGGGCATACATGGCTTAAATGTGTGAGCACTAGGTTCAATCACTGGCACCACACACACACACACACTCACTCACTCACACACATTTTAAATGGGGCCCGGGAGATAGCATGGAGGTAAGGCGTTTGCCTTTCATGCAAAAAGGTCATCGGTTCGAATCCCGGTGCCCCATATGGTCCCCCGTGCCTGCCAGGAGCAATTTCTGAGCATGGAGCCAGGAGTAACCCCTGAGCGCTGCCGGGTGTGACCCAAAAACCAAAAAAAAAAAAATAGTCATAGCTATTTAGCCAGGTTATTATTATTTTTAAAATCTATTTTGAGGTTTTTTTTTTTTAATTTTTTGCAACCAATTGAGTCCTTGGTTAGCAAGAACATTATTCAAGCAGTGGTTTTTACTTTTGCAAAAATACAAAAACATGGGGCCTGGGAGATACTATAGTGGCTAGGATTCATGCCTTCTATGTACCTAACTTGGGTTCAATTTCTGGCACCTCATGATCCCCTGAACATTCCTGCATCAGCCCTGGATGCAATTAGCATCCAGAGTGGGTAGAGTATCTCCAACACTGGACCTCAAGGCCAGAGATGCACCATAGCCTTATTCCCTTGTCGCACACGGCTAGCCTGGATCACTGAGAGTGACTGGTGAGACTCCCCTTACTCCTGAGCCACACTTGAGAATCCTACCTGGCCCTGATAAAGAATGAGAGATAGCGTGGAAATAAGGCGTTTGCCTTTCATGCAGAAGGACCGTGGTTTGAATTCCGGCATCTCATATGGTTCCCTGTGCCTGCCAGGAGCGATTTCTGAGCATGGAGCCAGGAGTAACCCCTGAACGCAGCCAGGTGTGACCCAAAAACAAACAAACAAACAAAAAAAGAATGCAAAATTACATTAGATCACTGTGAATGGAAGACAATATTTGTCTAAACTATTTGGGAACCATCTGCAAAGGTTCAGTCGAAAGCGTATCTCTCCCGGGGCTAAAGTGCTGTGGATTTAATGCAGAGAAGAGTAAGCAAAGGAAACTGTCGTGGCTCCATTGCTTCATTCACTCATCTGTTTCTTCCCTGGAAAACCTGAAGCAGTTCTGTAAGGTGTTCTGAATTTGATGATCTTTCAGTTTGGAATCAGATTTGAATGGGGGATGGTGGAGTGCAACGTTGGTCTCTCCAGCAATGGAACTACAGAGAGAACTTGTCGGAGTAGTTCACCTTAACCCAAATAAATGCTGGAGCGGCCTTGGATCATTAGGAGGGACGAGGTCTCAAAGGATCAGCATCCACACTACACAGGAACTACTGTGAATTCCTAACTTCCTTCCCCATTGGCTCACCCAGCCTGCATCTCATGATCCCAGTAGCCTATCAGCTTCGCCGCACATTTTCCAATAGTCCATTGGTATATACCTGACCATCCTCTCCTTCCTGGAAGCACAAGCGCCCCACCTTTCAGAATTTCAAACTTTCTGGTAATCACGTTCATTATCATGCCTATATTTTTTCTTGAGATACACTTTTTTGATTTCTTCTTTGGACTTTGAAAGTCAGAGCAAAAACAACTGGAAGAGGCTCCTGGGAATAGGAAGGAGAATGAGACTGTCCTAGTGGGAAACAGAAACCCTGATTGGCCAATGCACAGAGATGCACAAGGGGAAATTCAAACCAGTACTGTTGGACAAATGAAAAGAACCAACCTTCCTATATTCCAGAAACAGGAAATCAAGTTCAGAGAGAAAGAAATGTTTCCCATTTTGTTCCATCAGTAATAAAATCTCATCTCCTGGGTTGTAATCTGTCTGTAACTCAATCTCCACGATGTTCTAGCCTTTGTTTCCTCTCTTTTCTTCCCTGTTCGGGGAAGACTAAATTTAAAGTTCCACTGGGAGAATGGGACAAAGAAATCCACTTGGTGCTATTGAAGCTTTGAAAGCACATTTACTTGATTTTTCTTTTCCAACAGATTACAGCCAATGGCTATGGCTCCCCTTTGAAAGCAACCCCGGCTGTACCTGCCCTTTCATCTCCTGTGTGGAAAAATGTCTATGGGCTGGAAGCCTTATGAGTCTTAATTTTCAAGGATTTTAGTTGTAAGCTGTTCAAGGCATGAGCTAAGGTTGCAGGCAATGGTAACTTGAGTAGCTGAGCCTGACTCTCTCTTCCCTGACCCACTGCCCTCCCCAGCTAGAAGAGAGGCTTCCCAGGAGTGGATAAGCTTCTTAGCAAAGATGTAAACTTATGTTCCCTGGGATCTGACAAAGGCTGCTAGAGACAGACATTTTAAAAAAGAAAAGAAAAAAAGAGAGAAAGAGAGGAAGGGGGGGAAAAGGTGAAATTGAAGCCAAAGGCTTTATATAAAGAGTTTAGAAAAGTACACTCCAGATGGAAAATTTTATAGGAGCTGGAGAAAATGGGTAAGTGAAATATCAGTATCACCAAATAACAGGAAATCGTGTAATCTACCTGATCGGGAAAATTGTCACTTAAAAAAAAAAGAAGAGTCTGTCGGAATTTCCTCCAAAATTATTCTTGTTTTCAGTCAATAAAGTGCAGCTATGCTGACCATGGGTCATTCTTTAGCCAAACTCCTTTTTGCCAACCTCTGGTGTGTTTACCATCAAAACTTTCCATTCTACTTTTTTCTAATTAAAAGAATGCCACCCAAGGGCAGGAAGAAATCAAGCAATAAAAAAAGAAAATTGTTAATGATTTGGATGAATTATGATCCAGACGTTTAGAGGGAAATTAGAGTGAGTGTTAGGGCAAATAGACTCAAAGTAAATTTGGGATCAAAAGAAGAAATGCACAAGGGGGAAATCCTGTATTTTTCTCCACTAAGTCATAATAGTAATACAATTTACCTCAACTATGTGCATGGTGGAAGATAAATCAGCAGATGGGTGTCTAGTGCATTTACTCTGGGGGAAATGTGATGTTGACATAATTTTGCCTTATGTTTTCCTCCCCATACCTCTATAATAGATTACACAATTTAGTAAGCTATTTCTGAGCACCAGAGGAAAAATTTGCGTAGCTGCTTAGGCAAGGTCTTATAAGGATTAATTTCCTATTATTTTGATTAGGATAATTATTTGAGTATTTCCATAGGCAACGGTTCGAATTGGTTTTATAACGTCTGATCTATACAAGCACATGAACTACCCATGCAGCCACATGGAGATTGTTGCAATGCTGTGCTATTTGTAGAGGAGAGTAGGATTCAAAGATAGAAATGCTAATACTATGGATGCTTTTATGGAGAAAGTGAGGGATAATATAAAGATGAACAAGTAGAACCCAATGGTGTATTTGAAGGGTGGTTGAGTTAGGGATGGAATAGATTTTAAGAGAGTTTTTTTAGGGTGAGACATAATCCAGAACAGATTGGTATAAATTTTAGACTGAATTCTGCACATTCATTTACTCAATCATTCATTAGACAGTTACTGTTTGTCTATATAACGCTGTAACAGTTTCATATTTAGAAGATGTGATTTAATAGTCAAATGTGGCTTTCAGACATTTGAGAAGATAGTCTGGGAGAAGAGAGAGAGTTCATGGTGTGACTATTTGATTTTTATTTTCTTTGAACATTGTTAATCTTTGGATCACTGATACTTGTTATAAATTGGGAAGCTTGTCTCTCCATTAATCAACTTGTACTGAAAGAGTTTTAATCAGGTATCAAGGAAGATACTGAGTTAAAGGTCAAGTATCCATGCTTCAAAGAAAACTTAAAGTTATAGAATGATTGTACATATCATAAAGAAATAACAGGGATATTCACATGATAGGAAGTTGGAAAGAAAGTAAAATATTGTTTAAGAAAACTTGGCTTTTAACAGGGATCAAAGATCAGAACAAAAGCAAAATGTCAGCTGGGAAATGAGACAGTTCCAAATGTGAAAGTCTGTGTTCAAATCTCCAGGTTACCCACATGTGCTGAGCATGATCCTTGACTATTCTTTTCACTGGGACCCCTGAACTATCACAGAGTATGTGATACATGGCACATATGGCAAAAAGCCATGTTGGGCAACCCATGGTGGGCATTGAAACAAAAATATCTCAGAGCATTTGAGTCAGAATATGTATGAGCTATTACAATTAAAGGACTGTGACTTGCAGTGATCATTGTGGCCCAATGTGTGAGAACTCCAATGTGATGTGGGAATCCTGTAGAAAATATCTCAACTAAGTATATATAAGAAGGAGAGAGAGAGAGAGAGAGATCAAGAAACTCCTGTTGTCACAACAACAGTATCAACAAAGGGAAGGTGAAAAAAAGGTTAAAATAAGAGAAAAAAGTTAAATAAAAGAATGAAGTATGAAAAATTGCACTCATAAGGTAGACATGAACTACATCATTTATTTAAATTATATAGAATTACATAGATATAAAATATAAATATATAAATTATATAGAATTATATAGATATAAAATGCATGGTATTTATTCAATAAACAAAAGGTTCAATTTGGAAGAAAAATATTCATATTAGCCACTTTAGGATGAATATATAAAAATCTGTCTCTTGACTCTTTGCAAATAACCTCTAAGTCTTTTCTCCTTTATTTGTTTGCTTGTTTATTTGTTTAAGCAATCCCTTAATGCCCAGGGCGAAAAAAACTATGTAAGAAAAGATAGAAAGAGATGTATATAATCTGAGTTTATGAATAAACAAACTAATCCTATTTACCAGAAAATGGATGAGTATTTCTCTTGGAGTGTGGAAGTCACTAGAAAATGGTTTGTCAGTGTTTGGATAATCTTTGTTTTAAAATATAAAATACGCATAATATTTGAAAGATAAATAAATTCAGTTTATTGTTAATTTTTAATTCTCTTATCAGTGTGGAGGATGAAACCTTTGTCTCTTTACTAATTCCCTGTCATAATCTAATCTTTTAGGAAACAGAGCCCAAGATAAAGATTAAAGTAGCAAACAGTGGATTTCGGAGGCATAAGTTTAAGACTGTGGGACTAAAGAAGGAAGGGAAAGAAAAGGGAAAGGACAGAAAAGAGAAGGGAAAGGAAAGAAAAGAGAAGGGAATAAAAGGCAAGGAAGCAAGAAAGAATGGGAAACTGTGATGGAATGGATTGCTTCACAATGGGCTGCCAAGAAGACTAGTAGCTACTGAACAAGTGTGTGCACCTCACTGGAAAGAAATTTTGGGTAGGTCTGTAAGGGGAATCACACTTCATAATAGCTCATGGCAAGGATAAAGGAGGACGGAGTTCCTACTGGTTATTATTCCCTTTTGTTAAGACTCAATTTCTGGGACGTTCATTGTACTCAAGTTCTAGGTTGCATATCTTATGTCGTGTAGATTTTCAGGAAACCAGAACTGTGTCCTAACTTCCAAGTTGGTGGGGAGTGAGCAGCTTGGTGCATGCTATACAGTGACCTAGGAAGAACAAAGCACTCCAAGAGGATGTATGTAGTTTACGTTCAAAGTGTCTTTTGTGACAAAGCAAGGGATTAGACAATCCTCAATTAAAAGAAAAGATGAGATATGGCCAATAAAACTATTATCTGAGGATGAAAATGTGGTAGGAAGGAACCTTGGGATAATGATGGAGAGATTTTGACACATTGGTGGTGGGCATGGTGTAGCAGCACTGCAAATATAAAATAATAATATTGGCATTGTAAATAAAAGCAATCAAGAGCTTTGTTCTAAAACAAAAAATATAAACAAAACAAACTATAACTGTTAATACTATTAGGGTCGTTTTACCTAAACTAAAATAAGAATAAAAAACTTCAGCAATATATCAAGGTGCATTAATTATTATAAAATGCTTAAAAATAGGTCAGTTGAACATGAGGTAGGCACATCAGGACTCTCATACTATCTTCTACTTTTTTAAATTTAAAACATTATAAAATTGTTCTTTAAAACTTTAAATCAAAATAAAGTACTCTAATTTTTTTAGTATGTCAGGCTATAGGTAGACCAATATGAGTCGCAGAAAGAAGGTCAGATATGTCTGTGCTCCAGACAATTTTAGAAAGAATGCATTCTTGAAAGAATGCATATTAGTTCCCAACATTGGAAATAAGATTTAGAAAAACATAAAAGACTTGCCAGAAATCTAGACAGCATCTACTCTGGAAGTGGGAGTAGTAGTTCCTAAGAGCATATGGGCTGACCTGGTCAGCACTTTCGGCTTTCTTGGCGTTAAACATAGCCCAGAATCACGTTGCTACCAAACAGAATGATGATTTCCATTTATTTATTTATTTATTTATTTATTTATTTATTTTGGCTTTGGGGTCACACCTGGCTGCACTCAGCAGTTACTCCTGACTCTGTTCTCAGAAAGCACTCCTGGCAGGCTGGGAGACCATACGAGATGTTAGGATTCAAACCCAAGTAGATTCTTCTGGTGGGCTGCATGCAAGCAAATGACTAACCCACTATACTTTCACTCTGTTCCTAGGATTTCCTTTTTAGAGTGAGTGCAGGCACTCTCTCCCCATATCTTCCTTCTCCCAGAAGTCCTGGTAGCTAAAAATATCCCTAAAAATTGTAGTACCAGCAATAATGCTTTAGATTTCTGAATAACTTCATATGTTGGATGCTGTCATCTCTAAAGAAATGCCCTAATTTAGCAGAATAGACAGCTAACAACAAGAGTCGTCTGCCATTGTTTGAATGACCTTATTGAAGGTACAATAATTTTCACAAGTGTGCTTACTACTGTGTTTTCCTTTCTTTTTTTTTCTTCCTTTCCATTTTATTTGTATATCTATTTTTTCCAATAACTTTGCTTTCATTATCTGGAGACAAATGCATTATGAACAACTATGTCAAGTATCTGATACATTTTCTTTAAGTTGATTTAAAAAAGAATTATATTTAAAAAATTTCATTAGAGGTAGGTCTAGGGATGTGGGTAGGGTTAGGTTTACAGTAAGAGTTAGGGATAAGGGCGTGTTTGAGATGATGGCTACAATTAAGACTATGATTAGAGTTAATTTAGTGTTAGAGGAGGATTGAGATTACGATTTCGTTTAATGTTTCATTGAGGGTTAAGGTTATTAGCTAATTTAGAGTTAGTGCTTGTGTTACATGTAGGTATGGAAAGTTTAGAAATATAGAAAGTTTAGAATTAGTTTTATAATCAGGGTTGCATTTGAGACTAGGGTTGCTTTTTGAGGTTAGGGTAATTTTAGGGTTAATTTTAGGATTAAGAACATATTTAGGTTCATCATTAGTTTTGGGATTAGAGTGAAGATTAGGTTTCCATTTTGTGTTAGTGTTAGATTCCTTTTAGGATTCAGGTAGAGTGAAGGTGAGGTTACAGGTTAGGTTGTTGTTAGGTTCAGTGTTAGCTTTAGTATTGGATTTAGGATTAGGGTTAGATATAGAATTAAACTCTCTAAGGCCAAGGGGATTCCCTTTCTAATCTCCCAATATTTACTGTATCTATGCAAAAAAAAAAAAGGAGTAAGCACAAATCAATTTTTTTTAGTTTTGTTATTGTTGTTGTTTGTTGTCATTTTCTTTCTTTCTTTTATTTATCTAATTTTTTTTTTGAGATTTGGTTTGTTTTTATTTCAGGACCGTGGTTATTGTGTGGATGCTCTCTATATTGCTTTGGTACGTTTCGAGTTTTCTGTTTGATTTTTTATCTTTTATTTTATTTTTTTTGTATTGTTGTTATGTTTTTCTTCCTTTTCCCCTTCTGTTCTTAAATTGATAGATATAGCCTCTAGAAGGACTCCTCCCATTTTTTGCTTGTCTGATTTTTGCCCTATTTTATTATTATTATTATTATTATTATTATTATTATTATTATTATTATTATTATTATTTTCTTCCTTCAAACAGAACCACACAACTTGAACCATCTTGTTCCACCCCTCAAATGGAAGGGGAAATAATAGAGGGTACCAAGACCAAATAGTCATATGAATATTAAGTAGAAATAAAAAATTGATCAAACCAAATCAAAGCCAATGACAAAAGAATCAATGCTCAATTTACAACATACTAGACACAAAGAGGACCACTTATAATAGCAGCCTGGGGGGTAAAAGAGGGGGAGATGGAATGTATGCTGAAAACAAGGGTGGAGGGAAGACTACATCGGTGGTGGGAATGCCCCTGATTCAATATCACTATGTACCTAAAATATTACTGTAAAAGATATGTAATCCACTTTGATCAAAATAAAATAACCAATAGTAAACATAAATGCTAAAAAAAATACCAGAATAGGGCCAGAACTAAGTACAGCAGATAAGGCGCTTGCCTTGCACATGGTTGACAGGATTTTGATCTCTGGTGTCCCAGAGGGTTCCCTGAACCCACTGGAAGTGATTCCTGAATCCAGATTCAGGAATAACCCCTGAGCACACACTGGGTGTGAACCAAAAACAAAACAAATAAACAAAAAACAGAACAAAAAGAAAAAAATAGGAAAAAAAGAGAAGCAAGGATTTTGTTTGACTGAAATTATTTATTATTTTACTTACTTTTTCTTTGATGTGTATATTTGTGAAAATGTCAACCTGGTCAGGAGCTTCTTGGTTCTTTATAAACAATGGTTGTTAATGAGGAGAATCAAGAAGTTGAGGAGAGCTCTATCGGCAAGCTCTATGTCTTGGTGAAAATGATAGGATCTTGCTAGACACTGCATAGCTAAGAACCAAGACAGCAGCCAATCCACTGCCCAAAGACTGCTGGTATGGCCAAGAGAACCATGTAACTGAAATCATAAAAGTGGAAAGTTTAGCTTTGAGGGGAAATGCCGAGTAGCTTGGTTTGTCAGTTCTAACTCCCAACCTTTCAGTTATGGCGATTATTGGGTTCTGGCCTACAAGGAAGAACAGGTCTTTGTGGGTGGCGATTAGTTTGTTCTATCACCTGAAATTTCTGGACAGCAGTTGGATCTACAGTCAATATGAGTCTCATAAAGAAGGCCAGATATGTCTGTGCTCCAGACAATTTTAGAAAGAATGCATTCTTGAAAGAATGCATATTAGTTCCCAAAATTGGAAATAAGATTTAGAAAAACATAAAAGACTTGCCAGAAATCTAGACAGCATCTACTCTGGAAGTGGGAGTAGTAGTTCCTAAGAGCATATGGGCTGACCTGGTCAGCACTTTCGGCTTTCTTGGGGTTAAACATAGCCCAGAATCACGTTGCTACCAAACAGAATGAACAACACCAGGCCTCGTTTAACTTGATTTCTCTGTAACGGGTGAGTCACTACTACCCTGAAATAGCATGTGAACAGCACACTTTTCTTAAAGTCCTTCTACCATATTAAATTACCAAAATAAATAGCAGCTATATTTTATCTGCAGTATCAGCAGTATCATATAACAACAACGTAGGCTGGTATCACTTAACAAGCTGGACTGAAAAAAAAAGAATCCAAACCCTTAGTGGAATATTGGAAAGCATCAGGCGCTAATGCATACCACAGCCTGTCTGGGTCATTACTGTATTATGATAAATTAAAGCTTCAGTTCTGACTGACTAATTGATTTAGAATTTCTATGCTCTGTAAGGCGAAGTTTGCTTATAGGAATCCAACTTGATGGCTGGTTTCTATAGGGGAAGGTAGCAAGGGAAGTGCCCTTTATAAAATATTTCTGGTTGTTTGCCTAGTCTAAAATGTGTTCAATAATTCTATTTCTCAGAACTTGAAATAGAGTGGAAGAAAGATGGTTTTTACTTACCAGGTTAACCAAGAGTAGTAAGAGAGGAGAAATGCACTGAGTGAAAATAGAAATGTTTGATCTTATCACCTGTAGGTTTCAAATATATTTAGAGCTAGAGATTTGGAATTCTTAGGTAGGAGGTACATTTAACTCAGTAAGAATCTGTGCTTAACTCAGTAGTTAACTCAGTCATTATATGCAACATAGACATATTATTTTTAATAATACCTATTAGTGAAACTAATGCTGCAAATGACTATTGGGCTATACAGGCTTGTAACAGCCAATTCAGTTATTTATATTCATCTATTATTAAATTGCTACTATTTCAAAAGTGATTTACTTAATAATAGCAAAGCAATTTACTTTTCAACTATCACATCACAAATAAATTTGTTTGTAAGACAATATAAACATATTCAAAGTTGAGTAGATACAGGCTACACAAAATGAATGAGTCTGTTCTTGTGCTTAAATGAGAGCTTGAACAAAACCCCTACAACTCAAACCATTTGTTATATGATAGAAAAGTGCTCCTTCTACAGAAATTGACATTATCATTGCAGTGGATATTAAGTTAATAGGTAGTATATTTTCTGATTATTTTGTCCCTTCCATACCCCACCTATTTTTGATTATTTTTGGTAGTATATTTATTGCTATAATAATAGTGTTCCTGTCATTGTTCTATCTCAGTTCCTTCTCCTAAAGAAAAAATTTCCCTTTAAGAAAGCTCATTACAAAGATATTTTTCTCAATAAACTTAGGTCCTCAAATATGTAACACATTAGCCCAGTTAGATTAAGATAGTTTGGCAATAGTCCAAAGAATGTTGTTTTTTGTCTGATGATTATTGGTTTTAAACAATAAATATTGTACACAAAGGACAGTCAGAGCTCTCAGTTTATGAGGCTAGAACCCCCTGAATAAACTTTTCTCCATTATGTCTGTCTTTTTTTCTTAATCCTTGCCGTGCCCCTGCTACTCAGCTGGTCCCAGGAATTTTTTGTCTACTTGTCCTACTTTTTCCTCCTGGAAAGGCATAAACTACTATATGCTCACTTTTAAACTTCAGAAGACAGTTCTCAATAGCCCTGACATTTTTCATTTTCTTTTCACCTAAATTTAAATCAAGCCAAGTTTCACCTTGCTGCAATCATATTATTGATTCTTAGAGAAACAAATTTAGAATATTATATATTTCAAATTTCATTTTGTCAAAATAACTACAAATGATTGATAATATATAAGAAGTAGTTAAGTAAAATTCAAATAATAAGGATAATTTAAACACTATAAGTTATATATGGGTTGAGATCAACAAAAGATGATTCCAGGAATTATTTGGCAAAGAAATAAGAAAACAGGGCTAGACACACACAACTGATAAATTGATAGAGACTTTTTTGGAAGGCAAGCTAACAAGATACATATTAACAACTATATCCTAGAAAATTAACTTAAAAAATTAATGGTTCATGGTGTTAAAACAATATATACCTAAACCCAATCATGAAGAACTGTAATTTCCTGGTGTCTACATAAAAAATTAAAGACTATCTTAAAATTTAAAAAATAATTAATGTTCATGACAAACATTTAGTTGTGTTATAATTATAGTTATAATTTACACAAGAATGTTCATATCAACAGTGTACAAATTAATAAAAAGAACACTCTTATAATGGCTAAATAAATTACATAAAACCTAATTCAGTCTTAGAAAAAATAATTCAGAAGAATAATGTGTTGATAACTAAACTAAAAATATGGACATTATGACAGTGTAGCTGAATTATCACTATTGCCTAACCAGTAAAGTGAGCCAGAGTGATGGTACCTGAGGTAAGACACTTGCAGATGGTTTCCCAAGCATAGCCAGGAATGATTGCTGAGTGAAGAACAAAGAGTAGGAGAGTAGGTCGTGAGAAACAATGGAGTGTAGCCTCAAAACCCCAAAACAATTCAATAAAAACAGGAAAGTGTACATATTAGCCCCACCTCTCTCTGCATGGATATGTTACTATGAAAGTAGAGAGAGAGGTGTGAAGAACAGCAACCAAACAGAAAGGATTGGCAGTGGCCCAAAGCCAGGGATCAGTTAAGTGAAGCCCCTTTTGAGTTTGCGTAATTGACGTAATCACTGCAAACATTGTGAATCATTTCTCTGGCTCATATTTTCTTCTTCCTCCCACACTCCTCCTATCATCTTCAAACTTGACAAACTTGCTGCCTTTACTTTTATCTAAATGATTTTTATAAACCATTAAGACCATTAATAAAATAAATATCTGGTGTTTTTACTGTTAGAATTGCACCATGCGGGATGTGGATCAAGTTAGGCAGGTCCCTTGAACCATGATTTGATGCCAAAGCTGGGAAATCACTAAGTCCATCACTTATTCTTTTATCACGAACCTAGGACACACCCAGCCTATGTCAGGATGTGCCAGATATTGCTCCATCATCAATAAATCAACATTGTATTTTGCCTAGAGATCATTTAAACCTGGGTCATGGACTTACTTTCAACATTTATTCATTAGATCTTGCTTGAGTGTTTCTGGTGATTTATTTAGTCTGGTGGGGAAATCTGACAGGTTCTTGTCATTATGGAGTTTGCAAAGATAGCACTTTGAAGGTGCTTGCCTTGCATGTGGCTAACATGGTGTCTTACATAGTCACTTGAGCACTGCCAGAACATATATGTACATGTTATATGATAGAAAAGCACTGTCACTCTGTACTGAATGCAGAGCTGGGAGTGACCATTGAGCATTATTGGTGTGGCCCCCAATCAAAATTATCAATAAATCAATCAATAAATAATAAAGTTGCATCATTATTTTTTTTGGGGGGGGCCACACCCGGTGATGCTCAGGGGTTACTCCTGGCTATTCGCTCAGAAGTCGCTCCTGGCAGGCACAGGGGACCAAATGGGGAACCGGGAGATCGAACCGCGGTTCGTCCTAGGTTAGTGCAGGCAATGCAGGCACCTTATCTCCAGCGCCACCACCCGGACCCCATTATTATTTTTAAAATAAGGATTTTAGTACAGGGTCAGAGATAGAGTTGAGTACATGCTTTGGTAAAGCATTTTGGTAAATAATTTGGTAAAGCCCCAATTTTTTTTGCTAATTTCTTTATTTAAACACCATAATAACTGTAGTTAGGTTACAATCATAACAAGAACATCCCCCCTCCATTCAAAATGCAACCTTCCCATCACCAATGCCCTCCATATCTTCCCTCCCTGACCCCCCGCCTGTTTTTAAGACAGGCTTTCCACATCCCTCACTCACTGGAAAGAACTGAGTACCAGTACCCTCCTTCTTGTGCAAGGTTGCCTCTCTAGTTAGTTTTTACCTATGCTCAACCAAATACTTAGTACTCACTGCCATCCCTTTGAGACCATACTCAAATATCCTGGATATTTGGGCCCTGGGGTTGGTAGCCCAAATGTCCAAATGTGCTGGCTTTAGTTAAATATATTCTCTCAAATTAGCTTGAATAATGCAATGTTGATGGTCCTGGGGCCCCAGGTGTCCGAGCACCTTCATATTATGTTGAAAACTTATAGAGATTGAACATACCATCTTGGAGGACCTGTACATTAACACATGACCAATGTGGCTGGGATGGGTTAACAGGTAAAGGACACAGTTAGAGCTACTCCTGAGGGAGACTCCGCCCTGCTGCGCTCTGATTTCTTGGCGCCCCAGAAGAACACTGAGGACTGAGGGGATCTCTTCCTGCGTCTGTCTGTCCTGATTTCTTGGAACTCTCCCTTGAGAACAGAGCCCTGGGAAGTGAACCCAGAAATAGCATGGAGGGAAGGCATTTGCCTTTCATGTAAGAGGTCATCGGTTCGAATCCCGGTGCCCCATATGGTTCCCCATGCCTGCCAGGA
>PVKC010004272.1:0-28748 GCA_004027635.1 Crocidura indochinensis | reverse complement strand
AGGCCCACAGTTTGATTAACGTAAATGTATAATAATAAGAGTTGCTAACATTTACTGAATGGTGTACTAATCTAGGCATTTAAATAAACCTTACATTATTTTTTTATCCTCAGACATTCCTGACATAGCACTTTACAGATAAGAAAAATGCTAAGCACAATAGAAGTATGAACATAAGGATTTATTTCGAGTGATAGCACAGTGGTAAAGCATTTGCCTTATACATGGCTGACCTGGGACAGATCTAGGTTTGATCCCCAGCTTCCCATATAGTTCCCGAGCCTGTCAGGGGCAATTTCTGACTGTAGAGCCACAAGTGACCCCCTGAACGCTGCCTGTTGTGGCTCATAAGTCATCCCCCCTCCCCAGATTGATTTCAGGAGGAACTTATCTAGAGCTCATAAACCTTAAATTTGATTTGATCAGATTTATTCGGCACACATTTCTTTCTTTCTTTCTTTCTTTTTTTTTTTTTTGTGACACCCATTTCTTATTTATTTAATCCTTACAAACTTTTGAGCTTAATAGGTAGTATAGTGGGTAGGGTATTTGCTTTGAATGCAGCCTGGGTTCTATCCCTGGTGCCCTATATGGTTCCCTCCATCTGCCAGTTGTGATTCCTAAGCACAAAACCAGGAATAATTTCTAAGCTCAGCTGGGTGTGACTTCAAAACAAAACAAAACAAAACTTACAAACTTTTACTCTTTTCAATATTAAGATGCAGAAGAAAATTTGAAATCCATTGTTAGATGTCTAGACCTAGACAACACCTTAGGAGAGACATCTTTTTCCATGAAAGATTAAGTGTGGACTGTGATATTGTGTGGACTGTGATATTCATAATCAAACAGTATATTATTTCAAGAATTAATAGAAGCCTAACTCCTTGAACCTAAGTTTGGAAAGTTTTCTCTGTTAATTTATCACTGCTTTTATTTCTGTTGTATTTTAATAATGTGTAATGCAAATATAATAATTTTTATCTTAGCTTTCAAATTTAAATTAAGCTGGGAAGACAGTACAGTAGTTAAGGCCGTTATCTTGCATGCAGATGGTCTTGATTGGATCCCTGGCACTACACATGGGCCTTTGAGCAATAGAAGGAGTAATTCCTCACTATAGAGCCAGGAGTAAGTTCTGAGCACTGCTGGATGTCACTTCAAACAAAACTAAGTTGTTATTACTATCTGTAATTAATAGTTATTGGATTTGTAAAGTGGAAGCAACCCTGAAAACATGGATAGATTAAATAACTTGCTTAAGGATATAGATCTAGGAAGTGCCAGGGTGAATCTAGGAAATGCCAGGGTGAAACTTGAATCCAGTATCAAGATACTTTGTGACACAGATTGATGCTTATAAGATACAAATTTGTAGCACAAAGATCAAATGTTTGGAATCACACCAATCTAGGTAATAATGTGCTCTCTGATGTTTGTTAATTCTATCATTTTGGGTATGGTAAACTTGTGTTACCATTTGCAGGAGAGAATGACTTTTATGGCTGCTTAAGGACTGAGTGGGATTCTATAGAGTCTCAGAGTCCCAGTATATGGTCTGGAACACAAAAGATCCTCAGGGGCCCGGGAGATAGCATGGAGGTAAGGCGTTTGCCTTTCATGCAAAAGAGCCTCAATAAATGGCTAAAGTGTTAAGTTTTGGTCTCCTCCTGTGACTGGATATTATTTTTCCAAGGGAATGTTCCCGCTCATAAAAAAAAAAAAGTTTAGGAACTACCTGAAATACCAGTAAACATTGATTCCATAATGGGATCATCATCACCTGCAAAGCCTTCAACAAAATAGGTCACACTCTTCAGGAATGGATCCTGATCTAAATATGATCACTGTTCTGGAGAGCTACTAGCTCTGGGATGTTCAGCAAGAGCTGGTGTCCTATATAGATTATATAGATAAAGAGTAAGATGCTTAATTAAATTTGAACAGTGAATATAATTTTTGATAATTATGTTTTAAATAACATGCAGAACACACTTATGCTAAAAATTATTCATTGTTTATTTGAAATAAGAGTATAACTGGTATTTCCTTATTTTTATTAGCCAGAAGTGGCAACCACAGTCCTATAATGTGAGATGAGTAAAGAAAAGAGGCCATTACTTCCATGTAGTCTGTATTGCCCTCTGAGATGTACAGCATACACCTGATTTTCACTCAGTTAAAAAATAATGAATCGTTAGCTAGGATTGGCGAGAGCTCATGACATTTCATTTCTCCCGCATGAATATTATTTTGCACATTTCCCAAATGAGGGTGCATTGAGTGTTGTGTTGGAAAGAGTCTTCTTAGAGAAATCTGCCCTTGGAGGTTCAGGTGAACCCCTTTTGATCATTAGATAGGGGAGAGGTAACCAAATAATACTTCTTAAATCCCTTCCTATGCCTGCCCTCCAGTCCCAGTTTCCAAAGTTGATGTCACTGTGAATCCATAACCCTCATTGCTCTTATTTCTTTTTACGATCCGCAAAAGACTGAAAAGATGAAAAACTGTTCTGCACTTAATCGAAAATCTGTCTAGTAATGAGTCCAGCAGCAGGCTTGTAAAGAACGCAGATCAGACCCACTTCACCCTAATGGTACTACAAAGTAATGAAGACTCAAGTGCTTCTTATTAGGTATCAAGCTGTGAATCAGAACTCATCTAACATTCTGATTGCTGAAGGAAATGGGTAATTGATGTGACAGAATGGCTATTATTATTATTACTACTTATTTTCTTCTATCCAGACATAGCAGAAGCCTGCCCAGCCTCCTTGGGGTATACCAGGTGTGCAGGGTGAATGTTGCCTTTCCATTAAATCGTCAAATGGGGGCTCTAATAAATTTACCATTGAAATAAGTAATGACCACATTTAATGACCAGTTTATCTGAGTGTTAACAGCTTGTGAGCCAACAAACTGGTCATTAACAAGTGCTAACTTCTGCTTTCTGGTTTAAACAATCTATTCTCCTTTCATTGCTGTTTGTATTGGGACATTATGTAAATTCCTGGTTTATTTTTTTAATAATTTTGCCAGTGATAGGTGGCTATAGTTAAACAGAAACTTTTCTACTAAGGGCTTCTTTTTCTAGTGTTTGTTTATTTTTTGTTAAACCAGATTATGATGATCATTTATTGCTTTACAATACTATAACATTTCAAGAGTACAGATTTATACTTTTCTCTCTATATAAACTCAATACCAAAGTGCTTTAATTAGAATGATTCTCTCTTAATCATCTTTACCATTCCCCTCATTCCATTTTATTTTAGTAAACATTATGTTTTTCATAACCTAAGTGTTATTTCTGTTGTGTTTTGCCAATTTGTTTGCTTTGGTTATTTATATATCACATGTCTGAAAACATCAACTAGTTGTCTTTTAGTTTCCTGACTTACTTCATTAGAATAATCATCTAAACAATTTACGATTGTTTCTCATGTCATCGATGGATAAATAAACTTAAGCAAAAGTTCATTTTGCTTTCCCAAGTAGGGATTATGACATAAATAATTATAATAAATAATTTATTCTGTTATCAGAATAAATTAGGTAAAAAGTCCTAGAGAAAAATCCATTCATGAAACATGATGTCTATTTTGTAGAAGGAATACAAATAGGTTATACCATCACTGGGGCTGAGATAGCATCTTGTCCTCTGAAGAAATGTGATGAAGGACATTGTCACTGCTGGAAATAAACAGATGTCAGTTTTTATGGAAGACTGTGTGATTGGCCCAGAGTTCATTCAACACATGCCTGTGATAGGACTGATCTTGCTCAAAAATTCCTTCCCATTGTCTCCCTTGTTTTGGTTTCCTCACTTTTGTAAGATTATTAAGTTAGTTAAGAAGTACATACTTTTGGACTGGAAAGTTAGATCATCAGGTTCAGTGCATACTCTATAAGCAAACAGCCTAGATCTAGATCTGATTCCTAGCATCTTTGGTCCCCTGAAACTGAAACTGTTGGGAGTAACCCCTGATCACAGAGCGGGAACAGCCCCTAAGTGCTTCTTAATATGGTCTTCAAAAAAAAAAAAAAAAGGCAAGGCAGAAATGATAAGCTTTTCTTTTCCCCTCTCATCATGACATTGGGGAATGAGGAATGATTTGGCAATGAGATTTGGGCCTTTGATCCTATTAGCTCTGCTTTATTATCTTTCTATGGATAAAGGGAAGTTAGAAAATAAGAAGTCCTGGGGCTGGAGCGGTGGCACCTAGGACGGACCACGGTTCAATCCCCTGGCGTTCATATGGTCCCCCTAGCCAGGAGCAATTTCTGAGCGCATAGCTAGGAGTAACCCCTGAGTGTCACTGGGTGTGACCCTCAAATCAAAAATAAAATAAAATAAGAAATTAAGAAGTTCAAGTTCTGTACCTGTGATCTACTTTGTCATCTTGTGTGTATGGAGATGTAGAGAATTATATACCTTTCTCTCTAATGCTGCACATCCCAAACTCTTTGTGACAAAGGACTATTAAAAATATACTTGATTGGGGCCAGAGCTGTGGTGCAAGGGGGAAGGCCTCTGCCTTGCCTGCACTAGCCTAAGACAGACAGCAGTTTGATCTCCCAGCATTCCATATGGTCCCCCAAGCCAGGAGCGATTTCTGAGTGCATAGCCAGGAGTAACCCCTAATTGTCACTGGGTGTGGGCCGAAAACCAAATATATATATACACTTCATTGCAGATGGATAAGGTGTAAAGTGTAAAATCCAATGCATGGATGTTTTTGATAATGCTAGATTAACTACCCTAGTTTCTAAAACTTTCTCTTATTCTCTCATGGCATTCATAGGGAGAAGCCAATTTTACTCTGCAGACAACCACATTTTAGGTAGCACTGCTCTCATATACATGAGTCTCTGTTTTACAGCTAGGAGGGCTGGTGGAAGGAAACTGGCTCAGTCACTATGCGCAATGGTCATTTCTTTGGGATGTCTCTCAGGGGGGCAGAGTGGGCACTGACTAGTCATGCTACTGAACAAGGGGCATTTGTGTCTACTCATATTTTTAGTGCATTCCTTCTGATATTTAATGAACATAAAGGAAGTTGAGTTGTTATGGTAATTTTCCCTCCTAGGTATACTTCAAGCCAGAATGGCCAGGGTACTTGATATAAGCCTAAGATCAGGCTCTTTGCCTGACCATAGAGTTGATATTTGGGGAGGAAAAATAGAAGTTGGTTGGGCTCGTCACACATGGAAGTGATTCATAAAATGGAATCTTTATAAGGTTCTGTGCACTTTGTAAATGTTCAAATTTTAAAACTTAATAACACAGCTTCTAGGGATTATGGGGAAATGGCAAATATTTAAAGGCACATTGAAGATTTTGTCTCAGGTGCTATGAATTTTAATTGTATCTGTAAGCTATAAAGTACCATTTACTATCTAGTTTATAGCTATTTTAGTTTTCCATAGAATATGAAATAAAATGCACTGTTTAAAATTGTGAGTGGGATTTAACACTATAGTCCATTCCCTTTAAAGGTCATTTACATAGTCTTTAAATTATATTAAAAAGCAAAATTATTAAATATAAAAGTGAAAAAATAGTTTTGAAGGCTTGATATTGCTTAATTGCCATCATACAAATATAGTATAGTTGCTATGTAAATATCAACTATGATTTTTACCAGAGGGTCTGCTGAACTTGAACTGAAATATCCTGTATTTAATTCTAACATTGTAGTTCTTAGAGTCCCTTCATCTCCTTGCCTCCTTTTTTTTTTTTTTTGGTTATTGGGTCACATCCGGCAATGCTCAGGGGTTACTCCTGACTCCATGCTCAGAAATTGCTCCTGGCAGGCACGGGGTACCATATGGGGCACCGGGATTTGAACTGATGACCTTTTGCATGAAAGGCAAATGCCTTACCTTCATGCTATCTCCCGGGCCCCCTTGCCTCCTTTTTTCACATGAATGTATCAGAGGCCTTAAAAAATCCACCCCATTCAATAAATATTTATAGAACATAATGTTTGTGAGGCAAAGTATACCAAGAGTATAAGAAGATATTGTCTTGCAATTCGTGGTGCTTGAAGTAGACTCAAATATTCAAGACAAATAGCGAGAACTGTGAAGTACAAACAAGGTGATGAACTTCTGTGTCCTGCATTGAAGGTGGTGCTTAGGTGGGACCATCAACCTTTATTCATAAAAGGCTAGACAGTAAATATTTTAGAAGATATATACCAGATTGTGTCCATTGCAATGATTTTACTCTGTGGTTGTGACATGACCATGTTCACATGAAATTTTTATTTATGAAAGCAGATGGTGGGTTAGGTTTAGTTTATGGGATACAGTTTGTGGATATCTTTGGAATATCTTTAAGGAAGAGAAGGAATTGGACTGATTGAAGATGAAAGTGGAAGTGTGAGTGAGTAGTGTGTGTGTGTGTGTGATTGGGAGGGCAACTGGGAGATGAAGTTTGACATAATTAAAATTAACTATGAGGACAAATGGCCTTCATATGAGAAAACTGAAAGATTTCTAGGGAAAGGCAAGAAACATGAATCTAAAAACAAATGTGGTTGTATTCTATAGAAATCTATGTAATAAGTTTTGTATTTAAAGCTTTAACATCAGGATAGTTGAAAAAAATACTATATTGGTCAGGCCAAAGTAAGCTATCAGGTCATTAGAAGAAAAAAAAGAAACAAAAACAAAAAGAGATACCATTTTGACTTTTATCATAAAACGTTTTATTTATTTATTTATTTATTTAAAACTTGATATGGTTGGGGGCCGGGCAGTGGTATGGAGGTAAGGTGCCTGTCTTTCCTGCACTAACCTAGGACGACCCACGGTTCGATCCCCCCGGCATTTCAAATGGTACCCCAAGCCAGGAGTGACTTCTGAGCGCATAGCCAGGAGTAACCCCTGAGTGTCACCATGTGTGGCCCAAAAACCAAAAAAAAAAAAAACAACAAAAAACTTGATATGGTTGAGATTTCTAGGATGATTCTCCATGTAGTGAGCCAGTAATCCAAGCACTTTCAATACTTAGTTTCCTGGGTCACCATATTAGGTAAACTGGTTTGGTTGTTCTCAGTGCGTCAGGTCAGAAGATCTCTGATTCATAGTCTAATGGTCAAATCTCATTGCCTGGGTCTGTACAAAAATATGAAAACTATAGAAGACAGGAGCAGATAAAAGTCTACCATACTATATGTAGGAAGAATGAAGCCAGTGGCGCCCAGGAGGATGGCTGAGGGGACATGATCATAGCTCTCTATCAGAAGATTAATTTAGGAATTAACTTAGAAGATTAATCTAGTTCTGGGTGGCCTATCAAAGAGGCCAGCCAGACCTCTACTCAGTAGTCTATGAAGAAGCATGAGCTAGTGACAAAGAAATGGGAAGGAAACAAAAAGTCTGAAGGAATTCAGGTCTGGATTGGGAATGATGACAAAGAAAAGACTGGTGACAAAGATGTTTTCTTAGATTAGAACTCAGGCATGTACTCAGGGATGTCACAAAGAAGTATAAGTAATATGAAATACACAACCTGAATTTTTTGGCTCACTGAATTTAGAATTCTGGTGAACATTAAAGTAGAAGTTTCAACAGTAATAGTAGGCAAGGATGCTTTTCTACCCACAAAAACCAAGGCTGAAACATTCTTTTTTTTTTTTTTTTCGGTTTTTGGGCCACACCCATTTGACGCTCAGGGGTTACTCCTGACTATGTGCTCAGAAATCGCTCCTGGCTTGGGGAGGGCCATATGGGACGCTGGGGGATCGAACAGCGGTCAGTCCTATGCTAGCACTTGCAAGGCAGACACCTTATCTCTAGCGCCACCTTCCTGGCCCCAGGCTGGAACATTCTAAAAGAGAAAATTTTCAACATTGTCAAAAGCTGCAGAAGAATGACAAGGTATATTGTAACAGATGCTGCTCTTATGTTGCTAGTTTCTCTGGATCCCCTCTTTGGGTGTCCTTTGCCCAACCTCAATGCACTTTTGGCTTCAACTGCCTACACCTGCAATACATTTTAGTGAAGACTGTCCTTAAGCTACTGGAACAATTTTCCTTTTTCAGAGGAGAAAATGCCTAGAATTTATCTCCCCATCCCAAGCCCTGAATCCTTGAGTATCTGGGAGAATGAAAATTCTGCTCCCTTTGCTTTGATTAGAATAATTTAGAGCTATAATGCATTCTAAAGAACTCCCCTGTGGGGGCTTTTCTTGGATTTATTTCTGTTTCCTTATCGATTTCTCCTAGAAAGATTTTCCTGAGAGGTTACTTCTTATGAACCCTTAGTGAAAGATTCTAGGAGTTTGTATATAAGAAATTGCATCTGTGATAGTATGGACTTGGGACAACAATCCTGATAATAAAGAACAAGACATATTAAAAGGGTAGACTGCTAAGAAACAGAAACTAGAAATTCAAAGGACTGAGAATATATGGCCCACTAAGCAGTTAATTGGGAATGTCCATTGTGAATATTTACTGGAGAAATTTCATGAAAAACAATTCATGAGAATAATTGGGTAATATAGACTTTTTGGCTTGAAAAATCCGAGCACATAGGTAAAAAGTGTAATAAATAAAATATTTATTTATTAAAATGCTTGAGTAATAAGAGTAAGATGTAGAAGTGACCACAGAGGAGGCAGCCAAGACTGTCTCTAGAACACAGGTAAAAGAAATACTTTATAAAGGTAGTGACAAAACATGTCCTTTTTGATAATGGAGGAAAGCAACTCAACTTGAGGTAGATAGTAACAAAATGAGTAGTGAGGCTGGGAGAAGCTAGAATGAATAGACCTGGACATAATGTAATATAACTATTTCAAGCAGACCTGAAAGGGAGTGGTTATTTTTAAGTCCTTAATAGGGACATAAATACCAACTATTTAATAAAGTTTATTAACAAACAGAAGCCTACTAAGTTTTATGATTATTGAAGGAGTGAAGGTCAAGGTAGCACAAAAGTTTGAAGGGGTCTTACAATATTTTGGGGGGGATGGGATAAGGGTCTGGAATTTAACTTAAGTCATTAACAATTGGGCATTAAAATGGAGCTTTATTTTTGTAAGAGGATTTATGGTCTTTTATATGTTTATTTTTCCTTCCCTATTAGACACTCAAGGAAGAAAGACCGCAAGGTTCAGGGACTCCCTCTGTCTAGCGTCAGGCTACATCCTCCCTAGTTCTTAAGCTCATGGCTCCTAAATAGAGTGATGGGAGAAAGGTATGCTTTCATTAAGCAGACAAGAGTTTGTCTCATCTTTCATTAAGGGCCAATCACCCTCACACTCTCCCCATTCAAAGTTCCAAAGATGGCTTTGCTTCACTCACACTGGTCCATGTTATATATTCACTTTGACTCCTATTTTCATGTGTCAGACCTTCAACTTTGTAAGAAAGACTCAGTAGACATCACTATGATAGTTCTCTTCAGAGAGTTTACATGACAGGTGGGGTGCTTGTTTTAAACTCAAGAAATGCATGGCTAAATTAACTCAAGGAGGCTTTTAATATTATTGGTAGATTAATAGTTACTAACATTTTAAAGATTGAGATGAATAAGTCTCTAAATAGGACTGTGTGGTTTGTGAAAGTCTTTTAGTAGAAGAGTAAAGACATAGCCAGACCTTGAAGAATGGAAAGTGGTTGACTTGGATAGATAATAAGAAGCTAGGATAAGGAAACTCTATAAGGTACAAGGAACATTTATATTAACACACACCATATGTATCATTTGTGATGTATGATTAAACAAAAACATAAAGAGGACATCAATTTATGTTTATTCTCAGGGCAAATGAGCTTGTGTGGACAGTACAAAAGCTCATTAAGCACTTGGTGAATTGAAAGGCAGTTTTTGAGAGATTGGAAGGCTGAGTCTGGCCCCATGAAAGCTCACTCCACTACAAAAGTTGGTGAAGGATTTGGAGTTGCAAGAATGCAGCTAAGGAGATACTATAGGGGACATGGGAATGAAGAGGATGTGTTTGCCTTTAAGACCTCCACAGAGATATGATAAGAAAGTTAACAGTTCAAGGCTCTTAAGGGACCAATATAAAAACTGGAGCATCTAAATTATGAGAATAATTTGGGGATGGCAGTTGAGGGAAGAGGAGAGAAATGTTGATTATACTGTTCAATACTTATTTCCACCTCTAAATAAGATGTCTGCATTTCTTATAAAAGGAAAACAACAACAAACAAACCAACCACTATTAGAAAAGCTTTATGTGGGGAACGCATGATTGCTCTCAGGAGACATTATATTACTTCTAAATAGTATCTTACTTCTTTTATTTTATATCAACACTTTATCTTCTTTTTTTTTTCTTAAAAAAAAAAAAAAAAAAAAAAAAAACTAAGCCTACAGCACCCGGTATTCCCAGGCGGTCTCCCATCCAAGTACTAACCAGGCCCGACCCTGCTTAGCTTCCGAGATTAGACGAGATCGGGCGCGTTCAGGGTGGTATGGCCGTAGACAACACTTTATCTTCATTCACATGGTAGAGTAGATAGATAAGCATGAAGACATTAACCTCTGAAACTTGAGTCCAGGTATACATTTTATTTCCTGTTTCACTATTCTCAGGTCAAAGTCAGGATTGTTAAGGCACCTCGATTAATGTCCCTTTGAATCCTGCCTCTCTCCTCAACCTGTGGTCATTCACCTCTGAAGTTTCTAAGAAGCAGCTGAGTGGTAGACGTATATGACAAGGGGTGGGAAGGGAGGGAGATGAAGAAATAGTAACAAGAAGTAGAAGATTGGGTTAAATTAGAAAGACTGAACCCTCATTTCAAAATTAACATGTATCTCATTCATAAACAAGAAGCCATTTCATTAACTGATGGATGGTTCTTTATTATCCCATTTTAGGATCATTGGCCTTGGACTCAATTCTTCCCTTATCATAACCTAGGTGTGGATAAAAGTCCTTTCATGGTTGGAAAGAGAAATTTCACAGATAACCCCGAGTTAACACAGCTGGAAAGTGAAGAGTTGACTGTACCATACCTAATTGACAATAGAGGGTAACCTCAGGTTACGTGCTTCCAGACTTAAGTTTCATATTAGCTGTTTGCTGGAAGGAGCAGATGTTTTGGCTCTGGTGGTCACTGCTCACCTCTGTCTAGGAGGTGCATCAATCACTTTAATTATAATGGAACGTGGGGCCAGGAACTGAAGGAGAAAAATCAACCCAATCCCAAGAACAATCTTTCTTGATGAATTCTCCCCTAAATCGAAACAATTCACTGGGTATCCCAGCTGGGGTTCATATGCTTTTGATTACTGTGGGCTATTTAGCTCTACAAAATGACAGGCTGCTTAATGGACTTTTAATGGTTATAGGTTTCTCTCTCTTTTTTTAATGAGCTTCACCAGTTTGTTACTAATGCCCTGTAGAAATTTGGCGAGGGGCCAAACTTGATGTTACACATTTCTGATTTTCAGGCAGCATACATGCAACCATTGTAGCCAGTGGGGAAGTATGTTGCCAACCATAGGGTAATGCCATTAGGGCAGGGAGAGCAGGAAAGCTAATTGAGTGCCCTGTGGTCTTAATAATCGTGTCATCTTGGAGATGGTGGTTGCACTCTCTAGCTACAGCTAACCTGAAGGCTTCAAGGTCTTTGGGGTCTCAGGTGGCAGAGGGTTCATGATACTGGGAGATTTTATGTTTATCTCTAATTTTCACATAGTTGGTAAAAGGTGTCTTATGTAGATTCAGTAGTAATGTTTCCACCAAAGGACCTATGGATATCCAAGATTAGAGTTAGATTATTTTCAATGATGCTTGTATCTATATTCATCCATGCAAGATTTGACTCAATTATTTGATGTCTGTTGAATTCTCATTTAATAGTAATAATAATTAATAATAATAATATAATAATAATAATAATTATTATTATAAGTAATCAGGAAGGTGAGTGAGGGAGAAGAGCCTTTACTAAAGACTATTTCTCTTTAGGTTTTTAGTGGAAAATTATGTGACCCGGATTGAGTAACCAGTATGGAGCAGGAAAGATAGTATAAGGGTAAAGAGCTTGCCTTATGCATGGCTTACTTGGTATTGATCCCTGACACCAAATATAGGATCCTTGAGCAGTACTGGAACTGATCCCTGAACACAGAACCAGGCCTTGAACACCACTGGTTACAGTTAAAAAAGCAACAAAAAAGTGAGCTGTGATGATGAGAGAGAGAGACAGTTTCTGAGTCACTAATAGCTATAAAAGTTGCACTTCTTGTTTTGTACCAAGCACTGTGCTTGATACTTGGTGTGATATTAGTTTAATAATACTAAGTGGTAGGCAGTGTTGTACCAATAAAAATTTCACAATAAGCTCTAGAAATGAGTAGGAAGAATACAGATTTGTAGTATTTATTAACTCTTTTGACTGAAAATTCTCATTCCTTTTGAAATATTATTATTTAAAATTTTTCTTGTGATATCAGCAGCTGGTATAAAAAAAAACCAACCCTTCAAATATCTACCATTGGGTTTTGTGAGCCTATCTGAGTGATCCCTCCAGGGAAGAGATCATCCTATTTAGGAAATAGGGATGAAACTAAATAAGAAGATCACAGGTCAGGGTGATGGAGGGGTAAAGAATAGCAACTAGACATGAAGATTGCTCTTTACTATTATATGACACCACTTTTCACATTCACTTCTACACTGCTGGAGTGGCCACGAAACTAAGTAGAAGGCAATGAAAACTGTACCTCAAGATCATTCTTTTTTCCTGGACCTTTTCTTGTAGGTTACATTAGGATATCAATTAGAATTTCCTTGGAGAGATCCTGGTGTCTGAACCACCTCTCATGCACATTCTTCTCTTACCTGACATACCACTCACCACGATTGAGGTCTTGCTTTTTCACTTATTAGCACTATTAGCTATAGCTCTATTGCTAGGCATATATTGTGGCATTTCCTTCTCACTTTATAGATGAGAAAATTAGGGGGAGGGAGGCTAGAGAAATTAAATTATTTACCCAAATTTACTCAGCTTATTAGGAACAGTCCTGGACATAAAATCAAAATATCCCGATTTTAATTCAAGATACTTCTCATGAAATTCCAATGCCTAATGTTTCCTAAGAAAAATAAACAAGACAACGTTTTTTAAAAAACATGGATAGGATGGAATTTTTCCTGCCCTGTTTTAGTCACTGATGTCCTTACTCACTGCCCGCGGCTCCCATTTTGAAAGATTCAACTTGACTTCCCTTGATTGGGGGCAATGAGCCGAGAATTCAAGGACAGGCCCTGAGAGCAAGTTGTGAACTGAATGCAGGAAACATGAAAGACATTCTTTGGGAGCTTTAGTAGATGGGGGTGGAGGTAGGTGGGGGAGAAAAAGTGGGAGTTCCTTGCTGCTGAAATACCTTCATGTTTCAGAGTCCCTAGATACTCCTAAATCACACCCAAGTCATATGGTACCTATACTTGTCTCTTGGCTTGGGGTGAAAACAGTTCATGTTGTAAAATTAACTTTCCACATTTGGCTGGCCCATATGGGCCAGCTTTCTTTCAAAGTGAGTTTGCAAATGAATGAATGAATGTGTTGACTAGGTTACTGTTCTTAAGGGAGCCTTCTTTGCATTGGACTTGGAGAAGGATTAAAGCTGGTTTTGAAAAGTGTTGGTGCTCTCCCAAACACAGCATGCTGATAGAATTTTGGTCACACTTTTATTTGCTATGGAACAAAATGCTCTAGTTTCATGGAAGAAATAGCCCAGCAGATGGTGTTTGGTGGATGGCATGAATGTAGCCTTGTAAATAAGTATTCAAAATAGACCAGCATCCCCCCAAATTTACCATCTGCCCTTTACCCCATGAGGTCCACAGGTGGTTATAAAAACGTAAGAAAGAAAATGCATGCTTTTAGTTGCTGTTGGCACTATTTTGATATTTACGAATTATGGAAATTCCCCAAATTTTGGCACCCTTAAATTTGTTTACAATTTTTTTTCAAAGATGGTTCCTATTTAACATATCTTTATTCAGGTGGCTCTCAAAAAAAGTGTAACTAGCATGGTTTGTTTACCTCTTTTTTTGAGAAACTTCCTGATGTGGTGCTCTTCTGTAGCTCTAGTAGCCATGATCTCTCCCAGCTCTTGACAAGACCCAGGTTCACTGTTGATTTCAAACTCCAAAAAAAGTAAACAGTGTAACATGCAGAATATCTAGAATCATATGTATCTGGCCATCTTTTCCAGTTGTGGAGAAACTGATAAGTTAACTAATTTTTATTTTTTCATTCATCTGAAAATTGGAAAATTAGTGGGGTAAGTCAAACTACTACTATTAAATGGGAATATGCCTTTTAACTCTAGAAATAAGCATTGTACATTGTTTCATCATTTCATCAAAAATGATAATTATTTTTATCAGTTTCACCATTATTCTCATCATCATGTTTAACTAGGAAAACCCAATAAAACTGGAGAATAAAAATTGAGGGTATTATTAACTTATTTCAGGCATGAGTTAGGTATACTAAATTCAGAAATTCATTTGTCTGACGGCTTCTATTCTTCCATAGAATAGACACCCTCCTTCCACTTCTAACCTATATAAAAATTCCCAAAGCTCCAAAAGGAACAGAACTTAGAGGGTGGAATGTTTTGTGAAGCTTTTCATTGGCTTGACTGAATATTGAGGTCAGGACATTTAAACCAAGATTTTCTTACATTGTAAATGGTGGCTGATTCAGTAGGGTGGGGTCAAGAGTTGAATCTTTGTAATTCTGATTCTGGAGCTAGAATATTAAAAACACATGACTGTTTATTTTATTTTATTTATTTCAGCATTGGGGGAATAAGAATACTTTTCATTTTAATTATCTCTTAACTGTGGAGAATTGTAAAGATTGGATTTAATGACTAATGAGTTTGTGTTTGATTTGGTTTAGACTAACCCTAAATTTATAGGCAGCTAATTGGAGGCTGAAGCATAGGGGTTTCAGAGAAGTTTTGGACCAAGTGGAATGCTTTAGGGTGTATGTTTACTAAGTGTAGTTGTCTATTTTTAGTGATTTTGCTTACATTGAGAAAATGAAGTGCAATTTATTCGGAGGAAGAGCAGATGTTCTTAATGACACTGCTTTTCAAAAAGAAATGAAAGATATTTGAGCTATAATACATTGTTTTTCAACATGTAGCTGGTACTTTTCTCAGAGACTTTAAAGTGGCTATTAGAAATCATGGAGTTATAGTAATAAAACATATCACATGAGTTTTCTTTGTTCAATCTTTCTATGTTACAGATTAGGCAACAAATTTGAAATAGTCAAATTTTGATGCAATCTCTTCCAGCTCTACAGACATACCACCCAAGATCCAGAAACCAAAGGTGGAGCTGATTTTCTTGTTTCTTTGATAAACTGGGTCAAGGTCAATCACCTTTTAAAATTCTTTCTTATGTTTAACTATTACATTATTATCTTTGATAAAGTCCTAGCCTGCTACATACAAAGTGCATGATGATTAAGACATGACTATTGCCTTTGGAGACATTAAAGTCCTCAAAAAGTATCAGGATTTAATGAAGAAGTAGTCTAAATCTTATACATGTTCTGTTAGAATAGTAGTTGAGTCCTTGCCTAAGGACAAGTGCCGAGTTTTAGTGCTGGCTTTCTGCCTTTCCGCGGTGACAACTTGGGTAAGTCAACTGGTGTTGTTTTGGTGGACAGAGAGACTCTGAAGAATTTCTGGGGACCAATAGAGTTTCATCTATCTAGTCGTGCTGAAAGACGACTGTGAAGTATTGAGGATTAAATTTGGGTCTTACAATGGCAAAGCATATATTTTATTCCTGGAACGGAATCCCTAGACTTTGTAATTATTATACTTCTCTTCCACCAATTTTAAATAGTAATAATAATATTCATGACTCCTAATTCTGAATTTTGAGGCACAAATTAAATCTTAGTTCTGAAATGCAGTCAAAGCAAAAGATTCGATAGAAATAGAAAGTATTCCACTAGGTGGGGCTATACCCCACCTAGTGAAGAGTTGAATTTATTTATCATTCTATTTATCATCATCAAAGTCATCATCTTCATCATTAGTGTCTAGGGGTTTTCATTTATAGTTGATATTTTTTTAATTCTCCAGTATCCTTTAAACCAAACAGTCATTTTTAACGTGTACAAGTAATCATGATAAGTTAGGGCTTCTATCATATATTTACTTAGATATTGTAGCCATCCATGACATATATTGTATTTGTATGTGAAATTTGAGTAGTAGGTTTATTTTTCTTCATAGCCACACTATGTTCAATGTAAAATAGTTTCTATGTTCAGTAGATTAACCCAATTACTTTTTTCTTTTTTTTTTTGGTTTTTGGGTCACACCCGGCAGTGCTCAGGGGTTACTCCTGGCTCCATGCTCAGAAATTGCTCCTGGCAGGCACGGGGGACCGTATGGGGCACCGGAATTCGAACAGATGACCTTTTGCATGAAAGGCAAACACCCCACCTCCATGCTATCTCCCGGGCCCCAATTACTTTTTTTCTATAAAGACAGCATAATATTGATGATTGTAGCTGTTAACAGTGATTTAAACCAGGAGAAATGACCTTAATCTCAAATTATTTTGCTTGAAGTTGGCATAAATGGAAAATAAATGTATTAAATAATTCCTTATGCAACTGAAGAAAGGAGTCTTAAAAACGTGCTATGCTCAGGCTGTGTTCCTCACACAGACTGTATAGAAAAAGGAGGTACAGTAAACGCACCCTATATACACTTCAACCCAGATCCTTGCCTGGTCTGGATTGGAAATTGGGGACAAAAAAAAAACGTGCTATGGTTAGAACCAGAAATATAGTATCTACAACAGGTAAGGTGCTTACCTCTGGCCTGCTCTCTGTCCCCAGCACCCATATGCTTCCTCAAGCCACGCAGGAATGATCCATGAACACCACTGAGTGTGGACCAACTAAAATAAAAAAAATAAAAAAATTATACCATGATCCAGTTAAAATGCTTCTTCATAACATGCTTATCAAAGCTGAAGCAAACATTCTACATAAACAGTTCAACTTAGGTCTAATTCTTCTTTGGAGGTATATTTGCTTTATTATCAGATAACTAATTTTTTATAATAAACACTGATTTTTATTTGAGTGACACTCACTGCTCAGCTTTCTTTGTAGTTAGAGGCTAACATTTTTTAACCTTATTTAAAGAGAATGTATCACATAGTTGAAATAATTGACCATAATATATTTGTTTCCAGATAAGTGAGAGCAAAGTCACTAAAAAAAAAGAATAGAAAGAAAAATTTAAAAAGAAAAAGGGAAAGGGGCCAGAGCACTAAAGGAGCAGTAGGATGCTTGCCTAGCATGTGACTGACTCAGGACGAACCTGGGTTCGATCCCCAGCATCCTATGGTCCCCCAAGCCAGGAATGATTTCTGAACACATAGCCAGGAGTAACCACTGAGTGTCACTGAGTGTGGCCCCCCCAAAAAAAAAGAAAGAAAGAAAATTGACAAAAAGAAAGAAAAAAGTACAAAGGCAAGCAAATTTGTGAAAATTATTGTATCTACAGATTTGTGCAAATTATTGAAATCATTAAAACAATGGCAGAAGATTTAATATGCTATCTTGTTGTTAGCTGTCTATTCTGTTAAGTAGGTGTGTTTCTATAGGGATGACAGCATTGAACAAATGAAGCTGTCCTTATCACAAAGTACAAGAACAACAAGTGCTGGTGTGGAGGCAAGGAGAAAAGGACTCTCATTCACTGTTGGTGGGAATGCTGTCTAGTCCAGCTTTTCTAGAAAACAATATAGTTATTCTGTAAAAAACTGGAAGGTGAACTTTCTTATTACCAAGCAATACCTCTCCAGGGAATATCTCTAGGGAGCCCAAAAACATAATGAAAAAAAAAAGGCAATAACCACTCTTATGTTCATTGCAGCTTTATTCATAATAGAATAGAATCTGGAAATGATCCCAGTGCCTGAAAATAGACTAAGAAACCATGGCACGCTACACAGTGGAATACAATGCAGCTCAGGGTAAAGTGAAGTCATGAAATTTACTTATACATATATGGATATGGAAAGTATTATGCTGAGTGAAATGAGTCATAAGGAGAGGGATAAACATAGAATAATCTCACTTATCTGTGGAACATAAGGAAGATAAAAGACAGTGTGGAGATGATATACAGAGACAATAGAGATGAGGATTAGAAGGACCAGTTTTTGGTAGAAAGCTTGCCACAGATAGCGGAGCATGCAGTTAGAGTAGAGAAGGGTCTACTATGAAAGGGACATGCATGGAAATCCTTCATTAACACTAGTGCAAACCAGTTTCAAAAAAGAAGAGAGAGAAAAAAGAGGGAGGGGTAGAGAAAGAGAATGAGAGAGAAAGAGTGAGAAAAGAAAGAGTGGGAGAAAGGGTAAGAGAGAGAGAATGAGAGAGAGAAAGTGAGAGAGAAGTAAAATGCTTGTCCCAGAAGCAGGCAAGGGAGGGAAGAGGGCATCAGGGAAGGTGAGAAGGAAACTGTTTTGGAGAATGAGAGGAAAACTGTTGATATTGGTGGCAGTAAATACATACTGGGGGAAGGTTGTTGTACATTGTATGACTGTAACTCAATCATGAACAACTTTATCTATGGGAAAAATAAACTAGTATGAAATATGAAATATTATGCAGCCATCAGGAGAGATGAAATCACGAAACTTTCCTATACATGGATGGACATGGAAACTATTATGCTGAGTAAAGTAAGTCAGAGGGAGGGAGACGAAAGAATAGTCTCACTTATCTATGAATTTTAAGAAAAATAAAAGACATTATTGAAATAATGCCAGAGATGAGGGCCAGAAGGACCAGCTCATGAGATGAAGCTCACCCCAAAGAGGGGTGAGTGCAGATAGAGAAATAATGCCCTAAAAACTACCATGACAATGATTGAAAGAAGTAGAATGTCTGACTTGAATACAGGCAGGGGGTATGGGAGGAGAGGGATGGGGAGCATTGGTGGTGGGAATGTTGTACTGGTGAAGGGGTGTATTCTTTTTGTGACTGAAACCAACTATAGTTATGTTTGTAATCATAGTGTTTAAATAAAGGTATTATAAAAAATTAAAAAGGAAATTTAAACAGAAAAAGTGAAGTTGTTCAGGAATTCAAAGCACTATTACTAATACTGTGACTTTTGGGGGCATGCTCTCAGCTGCCCGGCCTCATGGAAGAAGGAAGATATGGAGGGAGGATTCATTTGCTCCAAAATCGCTCTGGTGATATGAGTCCAAATACCAGCATACTCGGTTTGGACAGATTGTTGTCTCCAAAGAGAATCTTAGATGATTGGTGAAACAGGACCATAGGCAAAGCAGTGATTATGAGTGTTGGGTGAAGCAGGCATGGCTTAGGTAGGACTTGGTTTGCCCTATCTTCCCAAGATTTCTAGTTTTCTAATGTGTGGCCAGTGTACCCATAATTTTTCATGACTTGGCTTACTTCTTTTTTGAGAAAAGAGTGAGTCTATGGAACTAGTCTAGTATGAACATGGTGATTGCATTTGTAGGTGAGGTTATAGTTAGCAGGCTTCCCCAAAGAAGGAAAATAAATGGGAAGGGTATTTGCACTTGAAAACCTAATATTTTTTATTAAGAAGTGGTTGGTACCTAAAGATTTTTTATTTTAAATTAAGTAGTTGGATGTTGAGGCTTGGGAGATAGTTCAAAAAGTTGGAAAATATGTTTTATTTATGAGAGGCCAGGGCTTGACACATACCCCTTGTCCAACGTACTGCATCTTACTGGGTATTACTGGGAGTGGACCAAAAATTGGAAGAAAAATAGTTGTTGATTGTAACAAAAGAAATTCTCCTTAACTGCCACATTCTGATCTTCTTTCACATGTAGAAGAAACCAACTTATTTAATCATTGATATTTCTAGACTTTGCTATTGGCAATCCGTATCCTCACTGGTACAGATATTTTCTTTCCAGTGAGTAGTGCCCTTGTTTCTTTCCTAGTAGCTCCTGGAAACACTGTTCATCCATGCTGTTTCACAAGCCCCTGCAAGAGCAAAGTTGGACTCAGTGTCTGTTAATGAGTGGAGGAATTGCTTGTGAATACAATGCTAGGTTTATAAGGTGCTGGCAGCTATGTCAGAATAATAAGGTCAGATGGAAAATCATAGCAATAAATATCTCTAGTAATATTGTGTCCCTCTAAATACCATAGCCCAGATCCATAGATCATGTGGTAGTTTGTATTCTCTCCTCCCTAGGACCACCACTTCTGTCTGTAGAGAGAATGATGAGGATTTTGAGTACCACTCCAAATTTTTCTCTATGTGTTTTTTTCTGGTCAGCAGGAGCCCATATTTGTTCTGACTTGTAACTGAGATCTGTGCTTGCTGGAATTTCTATTCCCTAGCAATTTCATTTGTAATCTCAAAGAAGGTAGCAGCAATTTGCTTGGATAAACTCATTCACCTCTGGCTGAGTAACAGGCTACTCTGGAAGGTTCATATCTGTGTGAAGGATGTGATTTTTTCATCATTCACTATGGATATTGAAATACTTACTCTATTTTTTAAATATGTAAAACTAAACATTTAGGTAACATATTCAGATAAAATGTCTGTAATCCTGAATTGCTGTCTCATCATAGAGATAATCTTTAAAAATTTTTTTGTTTTGTTTTGTTTTTGGGTCACACCCGGCAGCACTCAGGGGTTACTCCTGACTCTATGCTAGAAATCACTCCTGGAAAGTTCGGGGGACCATATGGGATGCTGGTATTCGAACCACGGTCCTTCTGCATGCAAGGCAAATGACTTCCTCCATGCCATCTCTCTGGCCCATTTTTAAAATAAATTTTTTTTTTTGGTTTTTCGGGCCATACCCATTTGATGCTCAGGGGTTACTCCTGGCTAAGTGCTCAGAAATTGCCCCTGGATTGGGGGGGTCATATGGGATGCCAGGGGATCGAATGGCGGTTGTGATCTTTCCTTGGCTAGCGCTTGCAAGGCAGATACCTTACCTCTAGCGCCATCTTGCCGGCCCCAATTTTTAATAATATCTTTATTTACACATCATGGGTAAAAACATGTTTGTAGTTTGGTTTCAGTCATAAAAAGTATACCCCTTTCACCAGTGCAACCTTCCCACCAATACCCCCATTACCCTCCTCTCCCACTCCCTGCCTGTATTTGAGACAGGCATTCTATTTCTCTCACTCACTACCTCAAAGGAAATAGTAATGAGAATACAAAGGTCACTCAGAGAATGGGAGACACTATTCACCCAATACCCAACAGATAAGGGGTTAATATCTAAGATATACAAGATACTGACAGAATTTAACAAGAAAAATAATATAACCCTATCAAAAAGTGGGGAGAAAAAATCAACAGACTTCCTCAAAGAATAAATAAAAATGACCAAAAGTCAAATGAAAAAATGTTTCACATCACTAATCATCAGGGAGATGCAAATCAAAACAATAATGAGGTACCATTGCACACCATAGAGACTGGCACACATTACAAAGAACAAGAATAATCAATGCTGGGATGTGGGGAATAATAATTTCTTTATTTAAGCACTATGATTACAAAAATGCTTATAGTTGGGTTTTAGGCATTGAATGAATACCACCCTTCACCAGTCTAACATGCATGCCACTATTTTTTCCCATTTCTCTCCTTCTCCCCCACCCCCTGCCTGACTTTGGGACAGGCATTCTATTCTCTCTCTCACTATTATCTTCATGGTAGTTGTTGATGCAGCTATTTCTCTAACTGTGCTCTCTCTTTGTGGTAAATTTCATTTCATGGACTGGTCTTATCTCTGGGTATTATTACCATACTGTCTTTTCTTTTTCTTTTTCTTTTTTTTTTGTTTTTGGGTCACACCCGGCAGTGCTCAGGGGTTACTCCTAGCTCCATGCTCAGAAATTGCTCCTGGCAGGCACGGGGGACCATATGGGGCACCGGGATTCGAACGGATGACCTTTTGCATGAAAGGCAAACGCCTTACCTCCATGCTAACTCCCGGGCCCCAATTTTCTTTTTCTTAAATCCACAGATGTGTGAGACTATTCTGTGCCTCTGATTCATTTTAAACAGCATAATAGTTTCCATGTTCAACCATGTATAGGAAAATTTCATGACTTCATTTTTCCTAATGACTGCATAGTATTCCATTGTATAGATGTACCACAGTTTCTTTAGCCACTGATTTGCTGTCAGGCACTGAGGCTGTTTCCAGGTTCTGGCTATTGTAAATAGTGTTGCAATGAACATCAGAGTGCAGAGGACATTTTTTGTATTGTGTTTTTGTGTTCTTAGGGTATAACCCTAGGAGTGGTATTTCTGATCATAGGGAAACTCAATTTCCATTTTTTTGAGAAATATCCATATTGCTTTTCATAAAGGTAGGACTAGACTGCATTCCAGCAGTGAAAGAGAGTTCCCTTTTACCCACATCCCCGCCAGCACTGATTACACTTATTTTTTTGTGATATGTTCCAGTCTCTGTTGCATGAGTGTTACCTCATTTTTATTTTGATTTGCATCTCCCTGATGATTAGTGATATGGAGCATTTTTTTTTTTTTTGGTCACACTGGAAGCGCTCAGGGGTTACTCCTGGCTCTATGCTCAGAAAATCGCCCCTAGCAGGCACGGGGTACCATATGGGATGCCAGAATTTGAACCACTGTCCTTCTGCATGAAAGGCAAATGTCCTATCTCCATGCTATCTCTCCTGCTCTGATGTTGAGCACTTTTTTCATGAGCCTCTTGGCCTTCTGTATTTCTTCTTTGAGGAAATGTCCATATCTTTTTACCCAATTTTTGATGCAGTTAGATTTTTCTTGTTAAGTTTTGTCTGCACATTGTATGTCTTAGATATTAGTCCTTTATCCAATGAGTATTGGGAGATAGATAATCTTTCAATGATTTTTGTTAAATTCCTGGTACTAACAATGAGGACAAATCTATGATAGCAGACTGGGGAATGCTAAATTTGCTCTGCTATGTATGGGAAGATTTGGTAATAGTGAACCAGATCTGAGTGTTATTTATCAATGGCAAATGCTGAAGTCATTTAAATCCACTGCAGAAATTAGAATGACAGCAGTGCCCACTGAAAGTTAAGTTTGCATAAACAGTCTGATGTGTGTGCCCTTTTGACCATGTTCAAGGTCACTTTATCACAGAATCCTAAATATGTCACACATCCTAGGTACAGCCTGAAAAGGAAATTGATTAAGTAGGCCAGGTTGCCAGTTATGAAAGGAGTAAATTAATAATACTGTTTAATTACTTTAAAACAAGGTGAGACTCATGATAACAGGAATTACTTTCTCTAATAATAGCTTGTAATGAAACAAAGGAAGAATTTTATACAGACAAAATGTCTCTCACTTTAGAAACTCAGTCAGAACTTAATTCCACACTGACAATTTTACCTTTATTTTGCTAAGAATTTAAAGTAAAAAAATGCAGGATTTTCTATACATTTCCCCCAGTCTTTATTTTTTTTTTCCCCAGGAAATTTTGATCTTTGGATTGAATAAATATACTTAAGAAAAAAATCAACTCACTTGGCATAAATCACTATACTATTGCCAAAATGTATTATTATTATTATTTTAAATAAATGTTAAACAAACATTGGCCTATAACATGCCCTTCTCCAACAGAGATACATTGAGAATCTAATGTAAAATTTCAAGTAGCCACATTAGAAATCATTAAAAGAAAAAATGGCATTAACTTTAACATATCTTATTTTAGGCATTATCATTTCTGCGTACTATCAGTATAGAAAGTTTTATATGCTTTTACAAGTTTGGCTCGCACGTAATTGGTAGCTGTATATGACTATACGGGACATTGCAGCCAGAAAATGGAGGCTTGTATCTGATGTACTCAGTTCCTCCCTTCTCTTCCTTCAGCTAAATAAACTAGTGCCTAAAGATCTGACTTGTTAGCTTGTTTGTTTTAGACCACACCCGGTGGTCTTCAGGGATTATTCCAGCTTTGTGCTTAGGGGTCACACCTAGTGATGTTATGAGACCATATGCAATGCTGGGGATCAAACACAGGTCAGTTGTATGTAAGACAAATGCCTTACGTGCTATTCAATTTCTAAGGGCCTAGAACTGATCTGCGATCTTGAGCTTTTCATTCTCACATTTCTGCTCAAAATACCTATATTTCATAAAACATAACAGGAGAAGATCTGGTCAACTTAAAGGAAAAAATTTCAAGGGAGGAAATATAATGAGGAAGTTCCTCAGAGCTGCTTGAGACCCAGAATATTTGTACAGGAGAGGAAATGTCCCTTCCATTAGGCAAATCCCAGTTTCCATGTTTTCTGGAAAGACATTACCCCTGTTGCCAAGGCATCTTTTTCTTTCTTTCTTTCCTTCTTTCTTTTTTTACATCTGTAGGGGGAGCTCTTGCCCCTTCACTCTATAAATTCCAAGTCTGGTTCTCAGAGTCAGGCAGCGGCAGAGTTCTTTCACCTGGGTCTCTAGAGAATTTGTTTTTTGGCTCCAAACCAGCCTGGCTTTCGCAATCTCCTAGCTGAAATGCTAGGACACCAGCCGGGTGGCGGCTTGAGCCTTGTGATTCCCAGGCAGGCCGGAGAAATGATAAACAAAAGTCTTTTGTGTGATATTAATAAGCTTTAAGCACTCCCCAGCCGAGCCCCTTGTCATCCAAGTAAGTCATGTGTATCAAAAGCCCTTATATGTGAAAGTTTGTTTTCATATCTGGCCAGCGTTGAATGGGAGCCCCCTTTTGCCATGTTGTAAAACAAACATTTGTTTATTTTGTGAACAGTGCTGGCAGTATGATACAGGAACCAGAGGCTGAATGCAGGGACCCCCTTTCCAAGGAGGTGCCTTTGAAAACCTTTCTGCTGGACCATTCCAACTGTCAACTGATCTTGAGTTCTGTTTACATTAAGACAATAACAGTGTTTCCTAAATAAATAAGTCAGAGACACCCGTGAACCTTAATGAAATCCTATAAATGGGTTGGGGAGTGGGAGCAGAAGTTTTTGTGCCAGGCAGAAACAATGGCTAGTTCATCTGACCATATATATGAGCCCTGTGTTTTTAAGACAGTAGGAGGTCTTTGTGTTAATCGCACTGATAAAACTCTCCGGAGAGAGCTTCTCCTAGATGGGGAACAAAAGATGTGACATTTTGCCCCATGTGAATACCACCCTGCTAAACAGACATTTTCGAAAGCAGACAAGTATTGGTCAGCCCACACCCCGCCCCCAGATCAGTTAACTTCTCCTGGTGTGCAGAGAAAATAAATAAAAACTGTAAGACTAAACCATCTGCTGCTGTGGGTGCCTGGTTTCTTTTGGGGTAAGGGTTGAAGTTGCCAGGAATCCACCGGAGTCTCTGGCCCAACTCACTAAGAATCTTCAGGCAAAAGAGATGGAGAGGCAGACAGTTCACAGGAGAGGAGGATGGGCTGAGCGTGGGGTGTGGGCAGCAGCAGGCTTCTCTGCAAAGCATGAATTTCAGGTTGTTCCTGGAAGTTACATTTCTAAGTGAAAGGCATACATTCTAGATGAAGACAGGAGACTGAAGGTTAGCAGGAACTAGTGGGACTTGTGGCATGTAAATTTAAAAAATGTTTTAAATTTCAAAGCTGTAATAGTATCATACAGAGTCCCTAAAATAGTGATCCTATACAAGTTTTTTCAAGTATGAGGGTTCTTTATTTGTTTTGTCCCATAAACACCTTTTAATATGGACTTAATCATAGCATTGCTATAACATTGTAATTTGCATTTTGGGGGTAACATTTTTTAAAATAATTTTTATGTGACCAAAGTGAATTACAAACCTTTCACAGTAATATTTAAGGTACAAAGTGACATTGAATCAGGGCCATTCCCACTGTCAGTGTTGTCCTCCCTCCAGTCCTGTTTCCAACATGCATTCATGTACATTTTCTCCAAATCACGACCTAATTTTTATAGTGATCCTTTTCAGTGGACATACACTCAACCACGTAGAAATACTTTGATTTTATATGTGTCTTTTTCCATTATTCTTGGGATTTTAAAATGCTTATGATTTTATTTTTTACTTTTTGGGCCACACCCGGTGACACTCAGGGGTTACTTCTGGCTATGCGCTCAGAAATCGCTCCTGGCTTGGGGGACCATATGGAATGCCGGGGGATCGAACCGCAGTCTGCTCTAGGTTAGCACTTGCAAGGCAAACATCCTATCGGGTGCACCACTGCTCTGGCCCCTGCTTATGATTTTTAACTATAATAAGTAGTTTTACAAAAAATATCATCATTCATAAAATCTTTGCTTTTTGTGTGTAATATTACTTGGGGATGAATGCTTAAGACTTTTTAATATACACTGTAATACTGTTTCCCAGGAGTCTCAAATAAAGCAGTTTATTTTCAGGCTGTAACTACTATCTCTACTTTCCAGCCCTTGTTTCTTCATTTGTGCATCCCCTTACCACCCCCAGTCTCTCATTCACTCAGATAATCCTTCCAGCTTCCTGGGCTGCCTCTGTCTGTTCCCTACTCCCTCCTTACCTGTACTACCTCCTTATGAGGCTGGCTCTCGGAAGCTGCTTTATAGAAACTTGGATGACTTATGCTAAATGCAACTTATTTTCATCATTACAGAGAAGAATGTGCCAATATGTAAATAGATCAATTTCTATTGTTCTAGTCACCAGCTTTGTACTGATTTGTAATTTATTTGATTTTCTTACTCTTAGCTAAGGAAAAGGAGGATAGCTTTTGAGAAGTCTCAAAGTTCTGGGTCTCCTCAAGCTAAGAGTTATCGTCCTGCACCTCCTTTACCCTTTCTCTCACTTTCTTAGCCCACACGTCTGATGAAACCTGTTTTCACTTCAAACAAACTTAGAGTTATGTGTTTCCAAGGGGGGGGTAAAGTCATAAATGGAAACTGATGGGAGAGGGAGTGGGTTTAGAGTGGGAAAAAAATCAACAGAGCCACAGAGGAAAATAGAGTTGAGAAGTGAAAAAAAGAAAGTTTTTTCTGGGTTTCTAATTAACTCACAGTTCCTAGTTCTAGCCATTTCTCAGTGCTTATTCTTGGCTTTGAGTATGAGGAGACATCCTAAATAAAAATTCTTATAATAACTGCCCTTCCCTTACTTGTTTCTCTTCTTCTCTTTTGTTCCTTTTTATTAATTTATATGTTTTATATATTTCAACTGGGTTGCTAATACTTACAATCTATACCAAACAGAACAGGAAATAGACATCTCTTGATGATGTGCAAATCATATAACTTAATAGTAAGATAATGAATTTGGACAGTGAGAGAACTTTCAGCTATTCTCTCTTGCTGACATATGGGACTGTTGAATTAAAGCATTGTATTTGTGATTTTCAAGAAATGAGCTATTTAAAGGAACTCATTTCCCCCTTCAATGCATTAACAATGTCAAAAGTACCTTACTACAGCTGTTTAAAATGCCAAACTCCTAATCATAGATCTGGTCCCTGAGCACTACTGATCATGTGATCCCAAAACAAAAGAAAGAAAAACACTGAACCTTTGAATGACTTTACAAATTTCAAGACTTGGGTGACCATACATACGATTGATCCAAAGGACAAATTAAATATGAGTTCTTTGGCAACACTAGTTGAAGAAATATGGTTAATTCTGGGTCCTGGGAAAATTTTTAGAAGAAAAAACTGGTGGTGGTTGTTCATTTTTATCTTCTTGGAAACTGAAATCCAGGAAAACTGAAGGTCTCAGACCTACTCAGATCTGCTGTCTTGCAGTTAGTTTCCTCCCTAGAGGATGAATGCTGAATATGTGATACACAGGAGAGAAAGTGAACACTCTACAAATGATGTTTGGTAACCTTGGCTGGACATTTTGGGCTAGAATTGATCTAATTATCCTTTGTTTTGTTTAGTTGCTTGCTCAGTTAAATATAATGAAGCAAAAAGGGGAAATTGGAAGAATGATAAGTGGTAAAAGCAAAAGATTCATGCAATCTAAAAAAAAAACCAGAGTATGGAGAAATAGTAAAAGAAGAGCTGGTCCTTCTTGATGAGACCTTACATATGAAAAATAAAAGATGCAGTCTTACTAATTGGAATATGTTATAAATTGTGCTATCTCTAAACACATTGCTGGTGACCTGCTAGAGTCCCAGGGGTCTCAAACTTGCAGCCCCTGGGCTGCAAATGGCCCTCCTTACAACATTTTGTGGCCCTGTTCTAGAGGAATCTCTTTTTGTTTTGTTTTGTTTTAGTTGTTTGGGTTCCACCCCCCAATGTTCAAGGCTTACTACTGACTTTGCACTCAAGGATCACCCCGACTTTGCCTCCTGAGGCTCCGCAGGTAAATTGAGTTTAAGACCCCTAGACAATCTATTGAAAAATCTATTGAAAAAATATCCTTTCTTGAAGTCTGGAATGCCTTGTCATTTAGACCTTTGTAGATCTGTAACCAGGTGAGGTATTGACATTTCAGGAACTCCAGGTTTGTTTCTGCCTGTGGAGGAACTCTGTGTTGTGTGCCTGAGTGTTTTTGTGTACATGTTATCCATGTGTATGTATGTGAGTGTATATACACACATGCTTAAATGACAATGACTGATCTTTTATAACTGATTATACAATAAGGATCAGTGAACAAGGCTATCAAATCCTTTGAAATCAGTCTTTTATTATTTCTCTGTTTATTATCTCAATGGAGTTTATCATCAGATTAACAT
>PVKC010004271.1:0-36140 GCA_004027635.1 Crocidura indochinensis | reverse complement strand
AGGCACAGAGGAGACCATCTATTCTAGCAGCCCCAAGGGAGAGGGAGGTGGATATGGGTGGTAGGATGGGAATGGAGGTGGAAGGAGGACAATTTGATATGGGAATCCCCCTGATTTTATGTTAATATGTACCTAAAATATTATTGTCAACAATATACAAAAAATAAAGAAATATCATTAATAAAAAAAAAAAGAATGACATAAAAAAAAAGAGAGAGGAGGGCTGGAAAATGCAGCTCATGACATGAAGCTCACCACAAAGAGTGATGAGTGCAGTTACAGAAATAACTACTTTGAGAACTACCATAACAATGTGAATAAATGAGGGAAGTAAAAAGCCTGTTTAGGGGGTAGGGTGGGGAGGAGGACTATTTGGGACATTGATGATGGGAATGTTGCACTGGTGAAGGGAGTGTTCTTTACATAACTAACCCAACTACAATCATGTTTGTAACCAAGGTGTTTAAATAAAAATATTAATTAAAAAATTAACGTTATAAAAATTGTTTGAAACACATTTCAATGAGTTTCTAGCAAATGTGCAAGATCATTCTTAATCCAAAGGAAAAATGGCCTGAAGGATAGTAAGAAGCAATATACAAAAAAGAACAAAAACTATACAATAATATGTGACTCTTCAAATACAAATGAAAATTAAGCTACCATTCTCGATTGTTAGGCTCCAAAATTTAAAATAACAAGAATATCAAGTGCTGACTAGTGTATAAGGATTTGCTTGCTTGTTGGTATAGTTGTAAATTGCCATGATTTATGCAAAATAATCTTGGATTTTTATTAAAATTAAAATGTATATATATTTAATAGAGAAATGGTATCTCTTTTCAAGTATGTTTGTCAGGGAAAATTGTATATAAAAGGATACTTTTTTTTGTTTTGTTTTTTGTTTTTTGGAACATACCCGGCAGCGCTCAGGGGTAACTCCTGGCTCTACTCTCAGAAATCACTCCTGGTAGGCTCAGGGGACCATATGGGACGCCAGGATTCAAACTACCATCCTTCTGCATGCCAGTCAAGCACCTTACTTCCATGCTATCTCTTCGACTCCTAAAAGGATATTTTAAATAATGTTCATTGTGGTAACATATCTATAAAACTTAGAAAAATGAAACACTGTTGATCAGATAGTCACTCAGGTGGTGAAATTTAGTCTATAGAAAACTATATCTAACAAAATAAGCTGTTCTGTTATGGACAGATTATTGGGGCAAAAGACTAAAGTTTTTAAAATATAATTTGGCCATACCCTGTGATGCTTAGGGGTTACTCATAGATATGTGCTCAGAAATCACTCCTGACTTGGGGAACCATATGGAATGCCGGGGAATTGAACTGCAGTCTGTCCTGGGTCAACTGTGTGCAAGGAAAATGCCCTACCACTGTACCATCGCTCTGTTCCCAAAAGACTAAAGATTTTATGAATGCTTCAAAAGCCTCTACTACAGGGTCAGGAGAGATAGCACAGAGGTAGGACATTTTCCTTGCACGCGGCTGACTCAGGACCAATGGTGGTTGGATTCCAGCATTCCATATGGTATCCCCGACCTTGCCAGAAGAGATTTCTGAGAGCAGTGCTAGGAGTAACCCCTGAGTGCCGCCGGGTGTGACCCCAAAACAAAACTAAACAAAAAAAAAAGTCTCTAATGTAGAGGGAGTTTACTGAAAGATAAATATGGTGCTTTACTCAAGAATTGGATCTTATCTCAGAGATGACTTGAGCTGCTGGTTTTCTTTCTCAAAAAGCCAGGGTGGATGACTGAGTAGGTTATATGTGGTCATTTTCTGGAAAGCTCAACTCCTTTATTGAAATTAGGCTTCCACTTTTATAAAAAAAATTTTCATGGTCAACCTTAAACTATCATGAAGGTTTTAGAATGTAGGAGAGATAAGAATTATACCTGGGGTGAAGATAATGAATAGAGGATCTATTAGTTTTGTATTGGTTACAAATCTTACTGTGAATAAAAGAGTGAGACTACTAGTTTTGTGTAAAATAGAAGACATTGTGGTCTTTGAGTTAATGGCCTTATGGGTTGGCATTTTTACCAGACATAGGAATGATTAGGACTTCTGTATTCTCATGTAATTGGCAGAACAAGTTTCTCTGCCCAAGACAGGTGAATTTTCTGTCTCTTTTATTCCCTAATATATAAATGAGGGTAATCTCCTTATATTTCATATTAAGCAATATATGCAAATAGAATATATAAGAAAAGTATAATAAAGTGGAAGTTAGAAAATGATATTTTTGTATGATAATAGAGTTTAAATATATGCTTAGTATAAATAAAATTTAAGTATATTTGTGGGGCATTTATTTTAAATATTAGAGGAAATCATACAAAATAGTATGAATAACTTTTATTAAAATCCTTTTAGGTCAAGATAAGAGAGAACAATTAATTTTACTTTAAAAATACCTTTAATTGTTTGGAGAGTGCTGTTTCCTCCTTAAAGACACCTTTAGTCTCAATGTCATGGAGCATTTCACCTACATGTTGTTCTATATACTTTATGGTTTCAGGTCTGATATCTAGGTCTTTAATCCATTTGGATTTTACCTTTGTACATGATGTTAGCTGGAGGTCTAAGTTTGCTTTTTTACAAGTGGCTAACCAGTTGCGCCAGCACCATTTGTTAAAGAGGCCTTCCCTATTCCATTTAGGATTTTTTGTTCCTTTATCAAAAATTAGGTGATGGCATGTATGTCTGGGAAACATTCTCCGAGTACTCAACCCTATTCCACTGATTTGAGGGTCTGTCTTTATTCCAACACCATGCTGTTTTGATAACTATTGCTTTGTAATACACTTTAAAGTTGGAGAAAGTAATACCTCCATATACCTTTCCCCAAGTATTCGTGGGTGTTTATTATTTCAAATGAAATTTCAGAAGTGTTTGATCCACTTCTTTGAAAAATGTCATGGGTATCTTTAGAGGGGTCACATTAAATGTATACAATACTTTGGGGAGTATTGCTATTTTTTTTTTTTTTTGGTTTTTGGGCCACACCCAGTGACGCTCAGGGGTTACTCCTGGCTATGCGCTCAGAAGTCGCTCCTGGCAGGCACGGGGGACCATATGGGAACCGGGGAATCGAACCGTGGTCCGTCCTAGGCAAGGCAGCAGGCACCTTACCTCCTGCGCCACCTCCCGGCTCCCGAGTATTGCTATTTTAATGATGTTAATACTGCCAATCCATGGTCAGGGCATGGATTTCCATTTCCACGTGTCTTCTCTTATTTCTTGTAGTATGGTTTTATAGTTTTCTTTGTATAGATCCTTCACATCTTTAGTCAAGTTGACTCCAAGATATTTGAGTTTGTGTGACACTACTGTGAATGGGGTTGTTTTCTTAATGTCCATTTCTTCCCTATCATTATTGGTGTATAAAAATGCCATTGTTTTCTGTGTGTTAATTTTATAACCTGCCACATTACTGTATGCATCTATTATTTCTAAAAGCTTTTTGATAGTCTTTAAGGTTTTCTAAGTATAGTATCATGTCATCTGCGAACAGTGAGAGCTTGACTTCTTTCTTTCCTATCTGGATTCCCTTGATATCTTTTTCTGACTGATTGCTATAGCAAGTAATTCCAGTACTTTGTTGAATAGGAGTGGTGAGAGGGGGCAACCTTGTCTTGTATCATAATTTAAAGGGAAGGCTTTTATTTTTTTCTCCATTTAGGATAATTGCCATTGGCTTGTGGTACATGGCCTTAATTATATTGAGAAAGGTTCCTTTCATTCCCATCTTACTGAGAGTTTTTTTTTTATCAAGAATGGGTGTTGGACCTTATCAAATGCTTTCTATGCTTCTATTGATATGACCATGTGATTTGTATTTTTCTTGTTGTTGATGTTGTGTTGACATGTTGATAGATTTATGGATGTTAAACTATCCTTGCGTTCCTGGGATGAAACCTACTTGATCATAGTGAATGATCTTTTTGATAAGGCATTGAATTCTATTTGCCAGAATTTTATTGAGGATCTTTGCACCTGTATTCTTCAGGGATATTGGTCTGTAATTAACTTTAAAAACATCTTTAAAGGACAAGAATGCTTAATGCTGTCAGTTCTGATGTGTATACAGAGGCTCTGGTTCAAATCTGGCAGCACATATTCCCCCAAATTTCTTCAGTAGCTATCTCTGAAAACTAAGCAGGAGTAGCCCCTGAACAAACATCTTTGGAAATACATATGCATGTATATGTTGGTAATTTCATTACAAAAAAGTCAAAGAGTGCTTCCTACTTGTCTAGTTCCTGGTTTTATTAAATATTTATTGACTAAATGAATATCTTAGATTACAGGCTCACACATATAGCAGTTTTATCCTTAGAGGTAATTTGGTATTTCTAGTTAAATTTATATCATAGAATTATAGAGATGACACTGAAGAAGATTATTCTAGTAAGCCAAACTACTACTTTGATAATTCAGGCCTACATAGTATCATCAAAATAATTCTAGTTAAAAAACACACACCTAAAACTGTAAATGTCTCTACTGTTGCTTTATTTATTTGGAGGATAAAAGATTTATAGCACAGATTTTTCTAACTTGATTTAATACTCTGCCCAAATTGAATAGAAAATTTTCATTTCATGCAATTATAGGTTCTCATGGCCTTTCATTATAGTGTTTTCCTTAAGGAATAGACCATTTTTGAGAAAAACTAATTTTTGGAAGCACTTAAAAATCAATGCACCTTCTTCTTTTGAAAATGGAATCTGAACAAAATCTAAGAATAGTAGGTAATTAAACATCCTGCATAGGAACACTTCCTTATAGACCCATACTGTTTCTTCTCATCACACTATCTTCTGATTATAATGGTTTAATTTTCTTTTCTTTTTTTTTTTGGTTTTGGGGTCACACCTGGCAGCAGTCAGGGGTTACTCCTCCTGGCTCTATGCTCAGAAATCGCTCCTCGCAGGCTCAGGGGGACCATATGGGATGCCGGGATTCAAACCACGATCCTCTGCATACAAGGCAAATGCCTTACCTACATGCTATCTTTCCGGCCCTATAATGATTTAATTTTTTTAATTTCAATTTTCTCATTTTTATTATCCTACAATAATTTGAATGGTTACTTTCTATACTCATATTCTAAGATGATGGAGGAGAGGTATCACCTTGCTATTCTTTCTTTATACTTCTAAAGCATTTATTTTAAATGTTCCAAAATTGGTGATTTTTTTTTTGATCACTCAGACAACAAACAGTGTGTTCTCTGCAGATAGTAAGTATATACATCTTTACATCCTTATACGGGTAGTTACATGAAGGTAAAACATTCACTGAGTAAAGAAGCTTCCCATGAACTTATCCCCTTAATTCCTATGTATCTTTCCAGTCTGGGTGCACTGTTGAAATAGTGTTCCTTGTGGATAGCGATGTTTACCTGCAAAGAGGGCTATGCAGATGAAATTAGTGTAGCATTCACATAGTTGAGAAATGACTCAGATGATTTAGGAAGTGTTTAGTAATACAGAATATAAGAGTTTTGTGGGGCCTGGGAGATAGCATGGAGGTAAGGCGTTTGCCTTTCATGCAAAAGGTCATCGGTTTGAATCCCGGTGCCCCATATGGTCCCCCATGTCTGCCAGGAGCAATTTCTGAGCATTGAGCCAGGAGTAACCCCTGAGCACTGCCGGGTGTGACCCCCCAAAAAAACCAAAAAAAAAAAGTTTTGTGTAGACAGGAATTTTTTTCCAAGAAGTAAAGTTATATTTAAGTCTTCTCACCTGTGAGATTGAAATGGCATAAAAATCTCCCATGTCAGGAATTCAAAACTTGTAGGTAGCTCAGAGTAGGGGCATATTGCTCATTATTCACTAGAGACATATATTTTCTAGAGAATGGGATTCAGAGAGAACTTTAATTTTTTTTGTAATTAAAGAGTGAGATAGAGCACAAAAATTCAATTGGCGCAATTTCATTGATCTAAAATACAGACTTTGAACAATTACACGAAGTGTAGAAATGTTGTTATGATGAGGAAATGACTATTCCAATGAAACCAGGTTAAACAAGAAGCAGGGTAGGGTACATGAAATTGCCAGTTAAAAAAATTCTAATCAGAGCTAGGAAAAGGCTAATTTTCAACTATAGTTAATTGATGATTTTACTAAATCACTAGAGATTGAAAGTTAATAGAAAAGAAGACCACAAGATACTCAATTTGTTATTTCAACATTTAATCTTTTATTCATTTTCAAATTATCTTTTAATAGGTTTGATGTATTATCATGTTTTTGTGAAATTATGCATCTGTAGTATATGATATTTCTCCTCAGGTATAGATGAAATGAAATGTGGTTTACTTTGGAAGGGTCCTGCCTCTATTAAACTCATGACAGAGATATCATAGAAGCATAAACATGGGTGTTGCACTATTGGCCCTGTTCAACTTAGTCAAATCCTCAGTACTGTGTAGTGTTTTCCTCTGATGTGGCCATTAACTATCTCTCTTGTCCACTTTATACTTAGGTGCTTGGGTCAGAAAATATAGAAAATAAATAAAGTCAGAGGCTGAAATTACTTAACTAAGATAATTAACTGAGGGAATAAGCCATAAAGTTCAATTAGAATGGCATTCATACACTCCTTAAGGCATGGTTTTAAAGAACTCATTGCTGTTCATTAAAAAATCTGATTCAATAATCTGCTTGGGATGGTGCCCAGAAATAGGCCTTTTATATAAGAAGCCCAGGTGAGGCTGATGCAGATGTCCTCAGCTTGAAAAACAGTTTTGCAAAACCTCCAGTTTCTGAGCTAAGCAATTTGCAGATGTATCAGAGGGTAAATAATTGCAACTTCATGGCAGCCTTTTCCAGTCATTTGCATAGAAATGAGCTGAGATACAGATGTTGTCAATATCAGGGTTTTTTGGGCTCAGTTGATCTGTCCTACTTTGGCTGCCACAAGCATTTTCCATACCCTATAGTGATTTCCCTTTTGAAAATGCCAAATCAGGCTGTTATAAATATAGAATGGGGAAAAAAAGAGGAGAAATTACTTCCTAAGGATTAAAAGTCATACCCCAAATTCAATTGCTCCACAAACCAAGTTAAATAGGAAGGGAAAGGGCACTGTGGCACAGTAAAAAAGACTATTGTTTTAAAAATTCAACAAAATGAACTGTGGAAAGAGTCTGCCTTCTAGGAATAGTGATAAACTGGAGGCCCATTGGAATCTAACCTATCTATAAAGGGGTTCTGCTATAGCCACTCAAATGGATACCATCCCTGTAAGGTATTATAAATACCACAAAGTATTAGTATTGTATTAATTACAAATATATGTTCTTGAAGTTAATTCAGAAATAGGAAATCAGAGTTTTTTTTTTTTGAAGAGAACATAAAATGACCCTCGCTCAGATTATTGATGGAGATCTTACTCCTGGAAATCAATTATGATGGAAATTGGAACATTTTCCTTTCCGAATTTCTAGATCTATGATGTATGTTTTGAAATTGGTGTGCCTCTAAAAGAAGACAATTTAAAGATGATTTTAAAATTCTCTACTAATATCATGATTGTGTTAAATGATGGCAATCATCATCTTTCAGGACTGACCTGAAATGAAAAAAAATACTCACTGCTGATCACTTGATTATCTAGGGCATAATATGGTGCAAAAAGAAAGAAAGAAAGAAAGATCATTATCAGTAAATGTCAACTCTTTTTCTTTATTTGTTTTTTGTTACATAAGGCAATACTCAGGGAATACTCCTAAGCTCTGCATTCAGAAATTACTCCTGATGGTGCTCAGGGAATCATATTGCTAGGGATTAAATTCTGGTCTGCCTCATGTAATGCAAATGCCCTACTCATTGTACCATCTCTCCAGTCTTACAAAGGTCAACTTTTGCTAAATTAAATTTAAAAATATTAAAATAGAGAATTGATGCACAGTGATGAAAAATTGATATGCTGTGTAGAGTAAAACAGTTAGAATGAGGCAATTGAGGGATAGATAGATAAGGTACTAAAGTTAAGAAAATGTTCTTGTTCTTAGTCCTGACCTTGAGGATTTTGATGGTGCTTAGAAAGATTCCTGTATCCCACCACTGAGAAAGCTATTTGAACACAGTAATACTAGATATTTTTCAAGTCAATATATATTGTATCAGTAATAATATTATAAAAATAGCACCCATCTTTCTTTTCCTTCTACCTCATTCCTATTTATGTTGTTAAAACAAGTTTCCCTGTGGAGTAAGGAAGGGCCCATTTATTTCAAGGAGGCCTAGCAATCCATGCCATTTCCTACTCTTCTGCTCCTGTCATCTTGTCCATTCATATAGCACCTATGCTTAGGTACTTGAAGATGAGATGAGGATACAGGGAACATAACAGACAAAAATAATTTGGGGGGGGGGGAAAGTGTCATTAAAATCAATAAATAGGGACCCGGAGAGATAGCACAGCGTTGTTTGCCTTGCAAGCAGCCGATCCAGGACCTAAGGTAGTTGGTTTGAATCTCGGTGTCCCATATGGTCCCCCATGCCTGCCAGGGGCTATTTCTGAGCAGATAGCCAGAAGTAACTCCTGAGTGCTGCCAGGTGTGACCCAAAAGAACAAAACAAAAAATATCAATAAATAGGTTTTCCCACTTGATGTAGTTGTGATCATTTCATATAATCTTTTATAAGCTTCAGTTTCCTCACTTCTAAAATAGGAACAAGTATATATATCAGTTATTGCTCTGGAGATGAAAAGAAATTGGATTATTAGATTTATGTCAACAAAAATGTCATAGTAAGGATGTACTGTGCAATATTTGATATAATGAATACTTAAAATTGTTACTTAAATTAGTCTATATGATATTCTATATTTTTCTGGCATTCCCAGAAATACATGATAATAGCCATTTGTTGAACATCTTTCCTGTGCCAAGTACCTCTAGTTATTTTGATCATATTTGATCATATTTGACATCAATCTAACAGAAACTGAAGACTATTAAAACTAAACTCATTTTACATATAGCATGTGGAATTTTTCTAAACTTAGATAACCAATAAATAACAGTGAAAATTCAAATATACTATCTCATGCTGAGTTTTAATGAGCACTTTGAAATTGGGAAGCATATGAGTACTATAACAGACTATCTCTGTTTATTACTCACGTCATGAATACAGAAAAAGAAACCATTGAAATCAATGGGAACATGAATATTAAGAGGTTCCATAAAATGTGGGGTAATGTTTATATTTACTTCTCAATAACCAGAACGATTATTTCCTGCCAGGAAATCTGATCTGTATTTCTAGGGATATTAAGGCAAGGGTGTGGAAGATTTACAACATCACAGTGTATGATGCAACACAATGGATTAGATATTGCCAAGCACATACAAAGCAGAGGCCTTTTAGCTAATTGGACCTCAAAAATAAAATGAGTTGTGTATGTCACCACATTTACATTTTTACCTTCTCAGTATCCTTCCAAATAACCAGAATATCCTCAATAATGGTTAACATTGACCATTCCAAATAACTAAACAAAGTAGTTACCAGGAATTTTTTCAAACTTCTTTTCCTCCTTTTATTTATCTAACTACTTGTCACAGCATTAATATAATAGGAATTCGAATATTTCTAAAGGAAGTCATCCCCTTAGCATGGGTAGCTGATCAAAAATTCCCAAGGAAATATTACCAGCAGACCCACTGAGAAGTCTTTTCCCTCAAGTGTAGTTGGCTGGAAGATTTCTGAGAGATCTCTTACCAATAAGCCCACTCAGTCTTCTCCCTCAGGGTGGATAATTGAGACATTTTGTGAATAAAACTGACATTCTGCTTTACTACAAACATTTAATATATATAAAATGTATATATATATATATATATATTCCCCTCTGTGTATATAGTAGAACCTTTCTCATCCTGACATAAAGATTTTTACAGGCAAAATAGCTTTGATTAAATTTATCTTTACCTGGAATACTCAGCATTAAAAAACAATTTCTTCTTCTCTTCTTGTCTTTGAACATCATAGCAGTTTGTAACAAAAGAGATTGCTTTGCTTTGCAGTGGTCCTCAAACTATGGCCCGTGGGCCACATATTGTATTTGTTCCCGTTTTGTTTCTTCACATCAAAATAAGATGTATGCAGTGTGCATAGGAATTTGTTAGTGATTTTTGTTTTTACTATAGTCTGGCCCTCCAATGGTCTGAGGGATAGTGAACTGGGTCCCTGTTTAAAAAGTTTGAGGACCCCTGCAGTTTCCTTAGTCACTTTGGGAACCTGCTAACCAATTTACACTCCATACAAGTTTTGCTAAGATTGCACTGGGCTATTGAGTTTTACTAGGTATAATTCTGTACCCCTTTCATATAATTTATCTCTTTAAAAACCAGACCTTAGGAAGTTATTTTTAGCTGAGCTACAAATTTGCCTCCTTAGATAAAGGAAATTTGTTATAGGAAACCTGGCTTCTGGCTAATCTCTTCGTTTGCATCAGCATGACACCTAGGATCAGGGGAGAGGGGAACTACTTTGAAATGTAAAAGTTTGGGCCTGAGAGACAGCATGTCCATAAGGCGTTTGCCTTGCATGCAGAAGGAAGGTAGTTAGAATTCCGGCATTCCATGTGGTCTCCCAAGCCTTCCAGGAGCGATTTCTGAGCATAGAGCCAGGAGTAACCCCTGAGTGCTGCTGGTGTGACCCAAAAACCATTAAAAAATGTAAAAGTTTTCCTTCCTTTTATCCTCTGGGCTCCTAACTGAACTATATTCTATTCTAAGATTACAAACCACCTAGATCCATGTGTATTGTTTTAAAGATCAAACAATGTATGCTGATAAATTTCTGTAATTTGCAAAGAAAAATGTGAGCATTCTTCTAATATGTGTGACTGGCATTTTACCCCTTAAATACTCCTAGCTTGAAGATTAACTTTGTAAAATGCTTGCTAGAATGTGTTTCCACATGCATTTATTGTGCGGTCTCATTTTCTTCATATTTCTCCACCGGTTTGTGCAACCCACTACCCTGAAGTAGGATTCATCAAAATCTTGCTGGAGCTACAGGACAGAAGCAGCCTGCAGCAACTACAATTCCCTTGTAGTTTATTTGCTGGCTTCTTGAGGTGTCTCCTCAACAGTAAGCATGTTGCATGAGTATGGTGAGCAAAGAAAAGTAGTGAAAACTCAAGTGTTGTGGTCTCAGAGAAAAGGGAAAGAAATTAGTGCAGATACTGAGATGAATTTGGGGTGAAATTGCTACATAGCATCCCTACCTAAGGGCTAGAGTGTGAGCCAACTGACATAATGCAAGCAAGAGGTTAACAATGGGGTGATAGAAAGTTAAGAGCCAGAGAACTAGCTCTAGGAAAAAGAATTGTCAAATATAGTTGTTACGCTTGTGTGTCATGCAACTTTATCTGTCACTGCTGGATAATGAAACAAGTTCAAATAAAATAAAACAAAAAACAGGTCAAGGGGGACTAGAAAGAAAGTACATATGGGTATAGCATTTGCTTTGCAGGCAGAGGACTCGGGATCAATTCTTGGCATCCCACATGGTCCCCTGAACCTGCCAGAAGTAATTTCTGAGCATGGAGGCAGGAGTAAGCCCTGAGCACCATAAAGTGTACCCCCCCAAAAAAACTATACAGATTAAGAGAGATAATATACTTTACATGCGTACAATCTAGAATGTACATCAAAACTACCTCTGATTCCTTAAGTACTTAATTAGAAATAATTCATGAGCACTACTTGAGTGCCAAAAGTAAGTACTAGATAAGGCCCAAAATAGAAAGGGAGGAAGGTAAGAAGGGAGGTAAGGAAGGAAGGAAGGAAGGAGGAAGGAAGGAAGTTAGGAAGGAAGGAAGGAAAGAAGGAGGAAGGATGGGAGGGCGGACTTAATTGGTAATCAGCTGGCAGGTTGGAAGATGGACTATTTATCCTGAAAGCAACTGTCTTTTATGCATGACCACTAAAAGGGTATTTTTTATAGGAAAAGAACCAAGAAGGTAGAATGGATTTCAGAGCAGTGGGAACCAGAACAACAAAATTTTCTCTGTGATAGCTTCAATCTCTCTCTCTCTCTCTCTCTCTCTCTCTCTCTCTCTCTCTCTCATCTTCTCTCCCTTTATCCCTCTCCTCACTGCATTCATAGTTTGCTCTGGATTCACAGTTTCTTGATCTCAATGGGGCTCAGGAAGGTTAAAATATTATGGAAAGGTAAGGAGCAATTTCATTACTTAGTTTACAGCTTTTCAAAAGAATTTTTGTGCATATATCATTCTCAAAATGATAACCTTTCTGCAGATATACCTGATGAAAAATAAACCCCAAGAATGGCTATTAATTTGCTAAAAGTAAGTTGGGAAATAAAAAAAATCCTCTAGCAGTAAGTAAAGTGATGAGAAAATTTTCTAATTTCTAGGAATCACTTCTGGTGAGGATAGACTTGACTGTAAAAAGGTGTCATATGTTAGATTGTGCATACATAATTTTCAAAATAATCAACATTTTCCATATCCTTGTCTTATACAAATTATATAATTTTTTCATAAACTTATCAGAATATAAACATTAGAACCTTTCCTCAGATATATTTAATTTGAAAACAAGTTCTTAAACATTCTTTTTTTTTTGGGGGGGGGGTCCCGGCAGTGCTCAGGGGTTACTCCTGGCTCCATGCTCAGAAATTGCTCCTGGCAGGCACGGGGGACCATATGGGGCACCAGAATTCGAACCGATGACCTTTTGCATGAAAGGCAAACGCCTTACCTCCATGCTATCTCCCGGGCCCCTCCATAAATGTCTCTAAACAAAATTATAAGAACATTTCTGCACATATATATAGTTTGAAAATAAGTTCTAGAACATTCTTATAATGAGCACTATAGTCGATAGTCTATAGAATCCAGGTTCCTTTTCCATCGACTTCTGTAGATAAGATATTAGACCACTTTTGAAGGCAATTTGAGAATAAGTTGCTAAATAATATACACAATCAAGCATCTCAGCAATTGGGAAACATTCACTAGGCTAGTGGAAAATTATCTAACAACATACATTTCCCCAGAACTGTGCAGACTAATATTAAACCACTGGAATGGGATATGTAAGTATCTATTTGCAGTGGGGTATAGAACAAAAAAATAGCTATTAAGATCTGTAGAGGTAGAACACACAGCTTATTCAGCAATATGATGACTGGTACAAATAGAGTCAAGAGATTAACCTAAAAAAAGTTTATTTTTGGAGGTTACAGAGGTTTTGAAAGTAGCTTCTCAGGCTTCAGCTGGACTTAGTTTCTCCATCTCCACCTTCCATGGTATGCTGATGAGGTCACCTGGGTTGGAAAGACTTACAAGTACTTGGGCTGGAATCTGGGTGAGGGACTCGTTCATCTCCCTGCTGTCCAATTGGGCTGGCTCTTTGTCTTCTGTCTTAATAAACTGCTGCAGGTTGGAGGGTCGAGGTCCTCACACAAAGCATCTTAGGTAGAAAAAAAGGCAGTGGCTTCAGCACCTGGGTTGTTGACCAGAGTCTACAACTCTCTCCTCTTCACTGCCTGCTTCTGTCCCTCTTGAGGTGACTTCTGTTACCATGGGTAGTGGGGAAGCTGAGGGCCGAGGAATGAATTGGCAGAATCTGTGTTGATTGAGAACATAACAGATGCCTTTCACTAGCACACTAAAGGTCCAGATAAGTTCATAGCTTTATCTTCTCTCCTTTAATGACATCAAATTTCAGTCTCCCCATTTCCAATGCTACACAGAAATTTCCTGGTATTGTTTCTCTTTAGAGCTGTCCATTAAAGAAAGGCATCTTCTTTGGTATCAGTTCTGTTGATAAATCCAAAACCATTCCAGACATGGAAGCATTTTACAGTGCCCAGAACTTGGATTGCCAGTACTGAAAAGGGAAGTCATCGTTGTTCCGGCCCCACCAGTCCTGCCATTACCTAGGCGGATGTTCCGCCCTAAAGGAAGTTATCACATTAAGTCCCGCCTTACTTCTACCTCACCAATGACTCGTGCTACCGGGCGGAAGTCCTGCCCTTTCGGAAGTCGTGTTACTCCTTCCTTCCCCTCCCACTTCCTATATATATATAAGGAAGAGCAGGGAACACCATGAGGTCTTTTGCCTCTGTCTTGTTATGGACACGCAGATGACCCTGTCTGGTCAGAAATAAAAAAACTCACTTGACCATTTGTCTGGGCATCAGTCTCTTCACTTCTCTGCATCAGGCAGCCAGATTGGGACTTTCCGGACCTTTCAGTACTAGTTTGTGCACCTGATTCATGGCTTGGGGAGTGGGGCCACCTCTGGTTGAGCCATTTTTCAGACTCTGAGTCTGCAGAGATGGTAGCTGGCTCATCATCCTTGAAGGATGAGGGTCTCTCTGGTTTAGGTCAGTAGTGAATGATAAATTATCAGTCCTTGGTAGATCTTTAGATTGAGATATTGACACCACTGAAAAGGCACCACTCCCCTCTTGGATCAAGTATGTGAAAGAATATCTAGGAAGCCTGGCAGGTATATTCCAGATTGAGAAATGCAGGTAGATGGACCAAAGCAATATGCAGCCATTTAGAATGGGGACCATGTGAACTGATGATCCAGTGAAAGGCATGGCTCATTCAATCCAGTTCAAAGGGACTGTCATGGTGATTATCCACCAAAGGGTCAAATCACTCACCATAGTTGGAGTCTTTTTCAGTCCCTGTGAACAGTAGTTCAAGCTCCAGGTGTGAAATCACCCCACACACCATAGTACCAGCTTCAGGTGAACAGGTTTAAAGCAGGGTAGCCAAAAAGAATGAATAAACAAAGCCAGTCAGGATAGAATCATGGAATTGGTTGACTTCTCCTTATGGTCCCACTCCACACAAGACCCACTTCTTACCTGTACTCTCACTTTGAAAACCAAGCTAAACTGAAACCACTTTTTATTTTATCAGTACAAATTAGAACTGGAGGGGGAAGTTTAAATGAGAGACAAAAGCAGCTATCCAGGTAGAATTTTACAAGTCAAAGGGCTTGGTGAAAAGAAAGAAGATGGATGTGAGGGCGATCTGGCTGCGACATCTGTCACCCCATTGATCGCCAGGGTTGATTTGGCTGATCTGGCTGGCTAGGAGGGTGTCCCCTTCCTCCCTCACCGCTCCATGTGCGTCCCTCTTGAAGCTGTGCGCTCTGTCGAAGAGGACGGCCTTCCCCCAATAGAGACGGACCGTTCTTCGGTCGAGGGTATAGGAGTAGCTGCTCTCCCCTGCTAGAACCTCCAAACAAGCTCTCAAGGTCCATTGTAGGAGAACATAGGGTAGTCAAGCTTCCAAGACTCCAGACACATCCAAATGAGGCCCTGCACGTGGCAGTCTGCCTTCCTTTTGAAAGAAAGAAAAAAAAAAGAAAAGAAAGAAGATGTTGGGGTAATATGTTTGTTTTGGGTAAAAGCAGAATGGAGCCTAACATGATTGAATCATACCTGGCTGTCCTCAGGGCTTACTCCTGGAGGTTCTCAGGGACTGTATGTAGTCCAAGAGATCTAATGTAAACCAGCCACATTCAAGCTTTAACTTGTGTATTATCTCTCCAGTATTAGACTTTTGATTCTTGTTGTACAGTGGACTTATTTGAGTTACTTTTCTTCTCAGAACATTTAAAAGTGAAGGGAAACAGTTGTGTAGTGGTGTTGCTCAAAAAGTTAGAGCAGCTATCTTTTATTTTTTAAGAAACCAGTAAAGTTAATTCTAAAATTAGTTTTTCTTTATCCTAATTCATTCAAAAAAGCATTTCAATATGCAATCAGTTTTCTTTTTTGCTTGTTTTGGTTTTGGAGCCACACCTGCTTGTGGTTAGGGGTAATGCTATCACATAGTTCCTGGTTGTGCTCAGGGAGCCATATAATTTTGTAAATAGCTGCAACTCTATCACCGTACAAAGCAGGTGCTCTAGAATGAGAAAGAGCCCAGTGGGCTGAACTCATGCTTTTCTTGCATCTGATCCAGTTTTGATATCTGGCATGAAGTACCAAGTCTTATATGCAAACCCAAACCAAGTAAAGGATTAAGCTGTTAGAGGAAGGGAAAACTGAGGATAAATTGTCCTTATCTGTAGACTTTGGGACAAGAACATTAGTTCTTATCTAATATTGATCTTTGACCCTGTTTCCATACCCACTGTTATCTCATTTTTACATTTCTAAAAAAGTTAGGGCTTGGGTTTTGTGGAAATAAACCTTTATTCTGTTGCTTCTAGTTTCTAACAAAAAGAGAAGTTGTTCTCTGTAAGATATTTTCCTTTTGTGATAGTTCTTTTTTTTTTGGTTTTTGGGTCACACCCGGCAGTGCTCAGGGGTTACTCCTGGCTCCATGCTCAGAAATTGCTCCTGGCAGGCACAGGGGACTATATGGTGCACCGGGATTTTGCATGAAAGGCAAACACCTTAACTCCATGCTATCTCCTGGACCCCGATAGTTATTTTTTGTTTGAAAGGGCCACACCTTGCACTGATCAGGGCTTGTTCTTGGTTCTTGACTAGGGATCATTCATTTTGGGGTTTAAAGGGCTGTATAGAATGCCAATGATCCTATGGGTCAGCCACATGCAAGGTAAATGCCCTGACTGTTAAGGGTCTATGAAAGCTTGCTGCAGGCATCTTGCATCTCAGCATCTCTAGTGGGGAGCAATTCCTTCACGAGAGGAAAATAAGTAACACATGTGGCCAAATATGAAATATGAAAGAATGAAACCACACAAAATTGTATTGGAGCCCGTGTCTTCAATAGACATTAGACAATTTTACTCTTCCATGCTGGAAATATATATACCAGTCTCTGGTATGAAAGCCATTTCCATGTTGACAAAAGGCAGGCCCTAAAATATACATATCAAAAACTAGCCAATATAGGTGAAAAGAATCCCGAGCTAAAAGGGAGGAAGTAACATAAGGAGAAAGGGGTGTTCTAGTTTAGAAAGGAGGGTCTTATGACAAAAGATGAAAAACTTGTTTTGCTACAATTTGGAGGCTAGCCCATAGCAACTAGTAAGGAAGATAGGAACTGTTTTTTTTTTTTTTTTTTTTTTTGTTTTTTTTTTTTTATCAACTAGAAGCTGAAACTAGAAAAGCAGGTTTGCATTTTCACTGACCACTTTGCTTTAGAAATGCAGATTTATCTGGGGGGAAGAACTCTTAGCAGACTTGGTGCTGAAAATTTCCAAGTCATTGACTGAGACCTGTAATTTTAGTCTGTATTTTTGCAAGGGAGAGAATGTGCCAGATAGTAAGAAAGAAATTGTAATGTCACTATCATGTTATGAGTTTCAGAAATATTGCCAGTAATCCACATAGGGGGTGTAATTAACGTCCACCAATGGGTCTGCTGGCTAAAATATTTCTTGGGGGAAATCAGCTCACTGCCAGGAAAGTCAATAGACACATCTGGCAGGTCAATATTCTCCTAAAACTGAGATGTCTATGCTGCATGGCATGCCAAAAGTCCATTGCCTCAAATAAAGACCACGAATCTTCAGAGAATGCAAAAGCAAACAACTTTATTGATTCCAGCTAGCTGGGGGTACTGAGAAGAGCTATGCAGACTAAAACTAGAAGCCCCAGGCAATCCAGGGAGGTGCCTTTTATAGGTTTAAGGTTATTATAGTCATCTAATATATATTTCCCTTAACACTGACTACTGTACTATTTTACCATACCTTTATACTTTTAGTCTCCACTGTTAGTTCCAAAGAAATAGGGATCTGAATCAAATCTAGCAACTTCCTGTTGAACAGGATTTCATGAAGAGAAAGATGTATTAAACTAAATGGGCTTAAAAGGGAAAACATCTCTACAAAATTAAACTATGTTCTTTCTTTAGCGACCTTCTCCTGAAAGCAATCTTTACCCAAGACATGTTTTTGAGATGACAGTTTTGCTGCTTTATAATCCCACCATTGGAAATTCTAGAGAAGATGTATCCAATTATTTCACTGAACTAGTCTTTCAGTCCTGAGAATAAGTGAGTCTCCTAAAAAAGTTGTGTCTCCTTGACTCTTTGATAGAGGGGGAAATTTTTTCTCTTTTAAGAAAGAAAGTTTGGGGGGCCGGACGGTGGCGCTGGAGGTAAGGTGCCTGCCTTGCCTTGTGCTAACCTAGGATGGACCGCGGTTCGATCCCCCGGTTCCCCATATGGTCCCCGTACCTGCCAGGAGCGACTTCTGAGTGAATAGCCAGGAGTAACCCCTGAGCGTCACCGGGTGTGGCCCAAAAAACCAAAAAAAAAAAAGAAAGTTTGGCAAGTACTTCAGAAACTGCAGGCTCTACATCTTAGTCAATCATCATCTATTATATTTTTCCAATTTTTTCAGTGTCTCCGATGTCCTCTGGAATTATGAAAAGTGCATGACCACTGATCATCTCTGTAGCCCATACTATATCAAGTTATCCATCTCCAGTTTTCATGGCTTTTAAAGACTGGATTTTTTTTATCAGCGTGAGCCATTTGATAATAAACCATAGACATGCTAGCTCAGAAATTTCAAACTAAATATTAGAAAATTTCTGTCATTCCAAATTACAAGCAAAAACTTAAAAATTATATTTTTAGAATAATTCTAACCTCCACAAAATTCCTTAATCATGTAAGCCATTTTAACCACCCAAATGTATTTATTTATTTTGGTTTTGGGCCACACCCAGTAACACTCAGGGGTTACTCTTGGCTATGCACTCAGAAATTGCTCCTGGCTTGGGGGACCTTATGGGACACCAGGGGGATTGAACTGTGCTTCATCCTTGGTCAGCTGTGTGCAAGGCAAATGTCCTATCGCTGCACCACTGCTCTGACCCCTAACCACTCAAATTTAAATTGTTTGCTGGACTTCAATGGATCAGAACAGGTTGCTAGTCACTTTGCCTATGAAATAGAAGAGCCCAAGAATTAAAAAAAACTATTGAATGTAAAAGGACAATGTCTTAAAAGACAGGCTCTAACCATACAAGAGAAATAGGAAGATAATTCTTTCAAAATCTTGAGGGAGTCTCTCGGTTGAAGCAAATTATAATGTACTGTCTTTAAGTCTGTAGTTTAGAAAATATGACAAAATGGCTCTTGGGAGACACCACAACTGTTTTAATTTGTTCACTTCAAACTGCTGCATGGAAAGTACTGATCAGGAAAGATTGGTCCTGAGAAAAAGTGACTGACATGATTTCTGAGCCCAGAGAGATTATTTCAGCTCAATATAAATTTGAAAGCTAGAGAAATAATATTTATGTTTAAGTGAAATAATAAATTGATCACAAATATTAGAAGTAAAATTAACTGTTTATAGAATTATTTAGTAGATGAGCAACAAAGTTGAAGAAAAATGTGCTTCAGAAATACATCTTTTGGTAAATTCTTTAATCTGAATGAAACTATTAGGAGTATATGGTAAGTAAATGCTAAGTACAATTTGAGTGTGCTCATATTAAAGATTTAAATTTTGATTTTAATTCATATGTAGATCATCAGTGGACTCCAGTTTTAAGTAGAGATAATTACATTTCTTTATTTGGTCTTTTTAAATCTTAATTTTCCATTAAAGTCTATTTATAGTGGTGAGCAACAACAGTGTGATTACCAGCAGCACAGTGCAAACATTTATGGAGTAAATTGCTTAGCACAGCAGGCATGAAAAAATTTGTGAATTTAAATTTGAAACATAATAAAGTCAAGGTAATGTTCCCAGTACACTTGTGTAAAGATTAAATTGTCAATGTCTATAAATTTGATCTGTCTGGAGTGTCTATTATACTGCCATTAAGCCAAAGTGGTCCCAAAAGATATTAACAAAATTAACATTAATATCAGTATTTTTTATATATTACCAGAAGAGATATAAATATGGAAGTTTTTCTCTATGATAGTATATAAAAAGAACTTGACCAAGGGCTCAGAAAAATTAGCAGTATTTTAATTTGCTAATATAGCTCTTATGTTCTATCATAGCCTGTTTAGCACTCCAGGAAGTATTTTAAAATGGCCTAACTAATCTACTTTGATGGATAGTAAGATTATTTTTCTCTTCTTAAACATGTTTATGGACTCTGATAAAAATATTTCCCTGTGGATGAATGCCCAATTTTTCCAATGCAAGGAATCCTGTTTAATAACAAATTATAAAATTGAAGTTGCTCTCACATGAAATTGTTTGTATTCTCTAAAACAAGCTCTTCCTTTGAAGCATCTGCTATTTTAGAGATCTGTGTAGGCAATTTAAAAAATCTGGGTCACTCATGTGTTACACAAAGAAATACGTGCTAATCTAAGACCTAAACTGTAGCTTTGTGGAACCAGTATGAGGTTGTAAATGAAACCAGTGGGAGGCCAAAAGTAACTTTCAAATATTCAGCACTAAGATTACCAACACTGAAAACTGGAGGGGGGACAAATGAAAACTCAGATTTTTCTGAAGTCTGTAATTAGAATATTAGTCAGTGTCATATTAATAATAAGAATTTAATACTGAACAATACTGCAGAGAAATTGGGTCACATAGAAATACACTCAAAAAAAAAAAAAAAAAGAAATATAGAACCGGAGAGATAGCACAATGGTAAGGAGTTTGCCTACCAAATAGCTGATCCAGGAATGACTGTGGTTCAAATCCCAGCATCCCATATGGTTCCCCATGCCTGCCAGAGCAATTTCTGAGTACAGAGCCAGGAGTAACCCCTGAGTGCCTCCAGGTGTGATCGAAAACAAAAACAAAAACAAAAACAAAAAATAGCAGGGACTGGAGAGATAGCATGGAGGTAAGGTGTTTGCCTTTCATGCAGAAGGACAGTGGTTCAAATCCCGACATCCATATGGTCCCCTGTGCCTGCCAGGGGCATATAGCCAAGAGTAACTCCTGAGCACTGCTGGGTGTGACCCAAAACAAACAAACAAACAAACAAAAAAAGAAAAGAAAAAAAAAGAAATATACTCAAAACTCAGCAAATAAAGAGTTTTTCCAAATCACTGGCCATTCTCAAAAAGTGCAGTCATACATAGTCAAAACAGTAACACTGAATATTACTTGGACAGAAAACTAATAACAAAACTAACCTCTGACTAGAAAAAGAGTAAGTGTCAGAAACTTTATTCAGACTATACAAGTAAACCCCCAACCCCAAGTACTCCCTCTGATAGAAGTAATACTCTCTATTTCTTTCCAGAGTTCCTAAGTCATGCTAAAAGACAATAGTGCCTCTTAGTCACTCTCAGAGAGTTCCTTGCAATGAGGGCACAGCACAAGAACTTGGTTCTAGTAATTATGCTACAAGCCTTTACCCATTCCACTTCCAGTTACACTTTGTTACACAGAAAAACTTCCTTCCTACACTTGATTAATTGTGATTGGGCAAGTGGCCCTGCCTATATTACATGCTCTACCCTAGGATTTTGTGAATTTAAGCACTTTTCAATAATTAAATTTTAATTTAAATATTCAAATACTTACATATATGTTAAGTTAATTATTCTGTATCTATACTTTTTCTTTTGACTGACTTTATTTAATATAATATTTTCTAGATCCATCCATGTTGCTACAAAATCCATGTTTTTATCATTTCTAACTGCTATGTAGTATTCCATTGTGTATAAATACCACATCTTCATGATCCACTCATCTGCTGTTGGGCAGCGAGGTTGGTTCTAACTCTTGGCCATTGTACTGAGTGCTGCAATAAATAGTGGAGTGCACGCATACTTTGGGATGAATGTTCTTCCACCTTGGGGATAGATACCCAGGAGAGCAATTGCTGGGTCATATAGCAGCTCGATTCTGAGTTTACTGAGCACTTTTCACACTTTTCCATAGGGGTTAGACCAGGCAGCATTTCCACCAGCAGTGGATGAGAGTTCCTTTCTTACTATATCCCCCGCCAGCCAACAGAGATTGGTTCTGTTATTTTTGATGTGAGCCATCCTCACTGGTGTAAGGTGACACCTCATTGTTGCCTTTTTAAAAAAATATCTTTATTTGTATAATTTGATTAAAACATGATTGTAGTTGGGTTTCAGTCATATAAAGAACACACCCCTTCACCAGTGCAACATTCCCATCACCAATGCCCCAAATGATGAGTGTTGGTGAATACGTTTTCATGTGTCTATTGGCCATCTCTTGGTCTTTCCTGGAGAAGTGTCTATATATTTCTTTTCCCCATTTTTCTATGGTTTTATTAGATTTTTTGGAGCTCACCTTTTTGAATGCTTTGTATATCCTAGATATTAGCCCTTTATCTGGCGTGTTAAGGGCAGACATTTTATCCCATTCCATTAATTGTCTTCTAGTTTTAACAAGGGTTTCTTTCACCATGCAGAAACTTTTTAGCTTTATGTAGTCCCATTTATTTAGGTTTGATGCTAAAGTTTTGCCATTGGCATTCTATCTGCAAAGACTTTTTTGATACATAGGTCTTGGAATGCTCTGCCTATTTTTTCTCAATAAACTTTATAGACTCAGGTCTAATTTCAAGGTCTTTAATCCATTTTAAGTTGACTTTGTGTAAGGTGTGAGGAATGGATCAATCTTTAATTTCTAACAGTTGTTCCAACACCATTTGTTGAAGAGACTGTCTTTGTTCCATTTCAGGTTCTTAGCTCTTTTATTAAATATTAGTTGACTATACATACATACATACATATATATATATATATATATATATATTTGGTGTTTATCACTGGATATTATGTTCTAACCCACTGGTCTGAGATTCTGTCTTTGTTCCAATACCATGCTGTTTTGATCACTATGGTTTTATAGTGAAAGGTTCGGCAATCCATATCTGCTCCGACACGGAGAAATGAAGAGACAGTTACTCAGGCAAAAGCTCAAGTGGGTCCTTTATTCTGGCCGGCCAGGGTCGGAAGCTTGTTCAGAACCAAACAGGGGCAAAGGACCACGTGGCTTTCTTTGTTCATTCTTATATACCAGGGGTCTTCAAACTTTTTAAAATGGGTTCCAGATTACGGTCCCTTAGAGAGCTGGAGGGCCGGACTATATGAGCTACTAATTCCTACTCACACTGCACATATCTTATATAAATAAAATGAAAACCATTTATAAATAAACAGATCATGAACCAGTATTTCAATGGGAACTGTGGGCCTGCTTTTGGCTAATGAGATGGTCAATGTCCGGTTCCATATTTGTCACTGCCAGCTGTAACAAGTGATGCAAGTGGGCATCAGTTAATTTTGATCTTGTTGGAGATTTCAGATGTTTTATTCTTGAAAAAGTCTGTTCACAGGCATAAGTGCTACCAAAGATGGTTACCATTTTGAGTGCATGGTTCCTGATATTTGGATATGTCTCAGAGGGGAGAGATGCATAGAAATTCAAAACGTTACTTGACTTAAATGCGTCTTTCAGAGAGTCACAATTCTGCAGTTCCATTTGACAAATTGTAAGGACATTTTCAATCTCAACAGAAAATGGGTTGCTAAAAAGCTGTATGTCCTGTTCATGGAGATGAAGCCCTTTGAATCTAAATTGAAACTCCTTTTGCAACAATTCTAGTGAAGCCAGACATTCCCTTGGGAATGCAACCAATGGTTTGTCTGCTGACTGACACGGCCAACACAGGAGTGAAAACTCCTGAGAAAGAAATTATATTTATCAGAAAAGCCTACTTTGAGTAGTCAAACAAGCTGACCTCTTTGTCAGGATTGTCTGAATATAATTTCACGAGGTTGTGACAATTTCACTCTTTCCCTTTAAGAAAATCAGGCATCTGATAATTCTTCTCCTTTAGACAAAGGAAAACAGTATCAAAACTCCAGCCAAAAGACACCCTCACTGCCCAGTTTCTCTGTCCAGCGACATCCCAGCACCAAAAATGTTTTTCTCTAAATTCCAAACTCAGGAGGAAAGCAATGATCAATTTTCTACCCAAAACTCAAAACATTTTTCCTCTTCCCTGATAATTGCTAACTTACTCAAGGGATTTCTCACTCCCCTGATAATTACCTGCTCTTCTTACTTCCTGAGTATTACCTGGGTTCTCTCTCCTGTTTTACCCAAAACAAAACAGAATTCCTTTCGCCCCAGCATCAGTCTTTTTTAGTATGCAGATTCTAGAGATGCTCTCCTATTGTCCTCTCTCAACTCTGCCTTACCTTGAAGATATCAGGTTTCTCTACCTGTCACTTCAGATGCTAATTCTAGCTTTGATCTCATTGATTCAATCCTTTTTCCTTTCTTCCTGGCTATGCCCCAAGAGTACTACTTTGCATTCCAGAGTTTACTTTATAAGGCTGAGCTGAATTTAATACATTTGTCCTCGCTTCATCTGACGTGGACCCCCATGCATCGTGTGTGGTAATCCATTTTTCTACATTAATACTCCGTCTTCAAGTCTTCCCGTGTCTCACTCTCTCCCGTGGGAAATCCTGAACCCACGAAGCTATATTACTAGCTACAGACGCTATCGGTCTGTAGCAGCTGAGTTGTTGGGAGATGACTGAAGTTTTCCTCCTGTACTTGTTAGATGAAAAGACCTAATTTTACTTCAAATGCTTTCACATGCGATGCCATATCACAGATGAGCTTCCCCTTGCCTTGAAGTTGCAGATTGAAACTGTTGAGTAGCTCTGTTATATCTGTCAGAAAGGCAAGGTGCCATTTCCATTCTGCATCATTGAGCTCTGGTACTTCTTGGTTTTTTGAAAGTAGAAAAGCTGTAATCTGTGGAAGTAAGTCATAGAAACGTTTCAAAACTCTCCCTCTACTCAGTCAACGGACTTCTGTGTGGTACAGAATATCTTCATTGGCAACATTTACCTCAGATAGAAATTCCTGAAATTGTCTGTGGTTTAGTGCATGAATTCTAATGTAAATAACACAAGATACCACAATTTTCATAACAGAGTCCCACTTCAGTGATTTACAACCCAGCGCTTGTTGGTGGATGATGCAGTGTATGGAAATTGGATGAGATGGTTACGTTTGTCCATCTCTTGTGTAATGTGAGTAATTACTCCTCACTTAGACCCCACCATGCTAGGAGCACCATTAGTTGTTACACTGACTAGTTTAACCCAGTCCAGCTCCAAACCATTCACAGTTTGGCAAACCTTTTCAAATACATTCACTCCTGTGGTTGTACCTGTGATACTTTGCAGTGCAGCAAGCTCTTCTGTGACTTCAAAATACTTATTTGTCCCACGCATATAAATGAGAAGTTGGACAGAATCACGAACATCATTGCTTTTGTCGAGTGCCAAGGAAAAATAGCAAAGTTTCTTTGCAGAGTTTTGCAAATGGTGTAGCAAATTTTCTCCCATTTCTTCAATCCTTGGTGTCATTGTAACTCCTGAAAGGCTCACTGTACTAAATAAATCAGCCTTCTCTGGACACATCTTTTTGGCAGCAGAAATAAGGCATTCTTTAACAACTTCTCCCTCCACAAATGGTTTGCTATTGTGCGCTATTAGCTTGACAACTTGAAAACGTGCCTGCAGTGAGGAAGTATTCAACTGTTTCTGCTTCACAAAAGTATTTTGCTGAGTCGTCAGTGTATGTTTCAGCTGTAATATTTTTATCTTTTCTCACTTCTCCAGTCAAACAATCATATTTATCTTTATGTTGAGTTGGATAGTGGCATCATAAATTGTATTCTTTGAACACAGCAGCTATATTCTGGCATATCAGACACACAGCTTTTTCTTTGTACCGCATAAAAAAGTAGTCGTAAGTCCACTGTTCTTTGAATATCCTACACTCGCCGTCGATTTTTCTTTTTCTTGACATCATTGTTTCCTAGGGATTCCAAACTGATATTAGTGAAATACAAATATGTGTGTATATATAGACACAGTGTATGGACCCGCATTAGTCCCTGATGTGAATACTTACCCCTTGTAGGCTTTTCTAAGCAGACCAGCTCAGTCCCTGATAATTCAGTTATATCTTCCTATATAATGCCCAAATTGATATGTTCAAAATCAGCATGTGAACACTGAAAAGGAATTGCAAAATGCATATAAAATTTTAAATGTAACCCCTTTAAAATGCTTCAGCATCGAACCCCTAATTTTCCACATGAGCAATTCAGCACTGAATCCCTAACCTCCCAACCACCGCCCACCCCCTAACTTTGGTTTCAGCACTGAACGCCTCACCACCCCCAAAGGAGAATTTTCATATGAGTCACCCACAGCTCAATCGTGCAGAACCCCCCATCTGGCAAAAATTTATTTCTACGGCACTTTTGACTGACCTTTGGCAGTGGAGGGAGTAGAGGAAAACCTCACTCCACTGACAGGCAGACACAGCACAGACACCATGTTGCCTGGGGGTGGAGCAGGCACCTTTTTACATCATATAGTCACCCACATGTGGTACTCCTCGCCACACGGCGTCTGGCGCCCTCCAGTGACGTCATCAGTAACACACGCTCCAAGCACCACGCGCAAGGGCGCATCAGTGTCCCTCTCAACACTGCCCTCACGCCCACCCTCCCAGCACACACATGCCATGGGCGGAGGTGGTTGACGTCATCCCTGAGAAATCGTGACACTGGGTGTATATGCTGGCAGGTATCTTGGCAACCAAACAGCGCTCACTGCTGGTGGGCCTGATGAGACTTCTCTGCAGGCCGCATGGGGTCCGTGGGCCGTAGTTTGAAGACCCCTATTATATACCATAAGAAGGGGGAGGGGTAGTGATGACTTCCATAAGGGTGGGACATCGGCTGAGGTAGTACAAGTCTCTCTTTAGGACAAAAAAGGTTAGGCACGGGGAGGGGGGGCAAAAAAAAAAGGTTAGTCACAAAAGACAGGTATAGGTGGGGGCGGGGCAGTGATGACTTCCCTTTTCAATAGTAAAGTTTCAGGTTAGGTAAAGAGATGCCACCTAGCTTCTCCTTTTTCAGTATGTATTTGGCTACCCTGGGTCTTTTGTGGTTCCAGATAGATTTTATAATTGATTGTTCTAAATCCTTGAAAATAAGATGCCTTTATTTGAATAGGGGTTGCATTGCATCTATATAGAAGTTTAGGTCAGATCGCCATTTTGATGATGTTGATTCTACCTACCCATGAGCATGGGATGTTCTTCCATTTCCTTAGTTCCTTTTCAATTTCTTTCGGAAGTGTCTTGAAGTTTTCATGGTATAGATCTTTCATTTCCCTCGTAAGGTTGATTCTTAGATACTTGTTAATTTTGGATACTATTTTAAATAAAATAGTCTCCTTAATTTCTCTCTCCTATACTTTGTTATTTGTATAGAGGAACACAGTACTGTCTTTTGTGTATTGACTTTGTAGCCGGCCAATATGCTGTATTGGTTAATTGTTTCTAGGAGTTTTGCTGTGGACTCTTTAGGGTTTTCAATGTATATCGTCATATAATCTGCAAAAAGAGGTAGTTTCACTTCTTTCCTTATTTGGCTTCATTTGATTCCCTTCTCTTGTCTGATTGCTATTGCTAGGACTTCTAAAACTATATTGAATAAGAGTGAAGACTAGACAGCCTAGCCTAGTTCCTGACCTTAGTGGAAATGCTTTCAGCTTTTAGCCATTAAGGATAATGTTGGCTGTGACTTTTTGTAGATAGCTGTAACTATCTTGAGGAAGGCTCCTTCCAACCCTATTTTGCTGAATGTTTTCAGCATGAATGGATTTTGGATTTTGTCAAATGCCTTCTCTGCATTGATTGATATAATCATATGATTTTTGTCTTTCTTGTTTTTGGTGTGGTGTATGATATTGATTGATTTGTATATATTGAACCATTCTTGCATCCCTGGAATGAAATAATCTTTCTGATGTATTGTTGGATTGGTTTTCTAAAATTTTGTTGATGATTTTTTACATTTATGTTCATTAGTGAAATTGGTTTGCAGGTTTGCAGTTTTCTTTCTTTTCTTTTTTTTTTTTGGGGGGGGGGTCACACCCAGCAGCGCTCACGGGTTACTGTTGGCTCTATGTTCAGGAATCGCTCCTGGAAAGCACAAGGGACCATATGGGATGCCGGGATTAGAGTCACTGTCCTGCATGAAAGGCAAATGCCTTACCTCCATGCTATCTCTCCTGCCCCTGTAGTTTTCTTTCTTGGCAATATTTTTGTAATCTTTGGGAATGAGTGTGATATTAGCCTCATAAAAGGAGTTAGGAAGGATTCCTGTCTTTTCAATGTTTTAGAAGAGCCTGAGGATCAGTGGTTGTAATTCTTCTGGGAATCTTTGATAGTATTCACCTGTAAAACCATCTCATTCACAGTAATATTTAAGGCACATAGTGACAATGAATGAGGGCATTCTCACCACCAGTGCTGTCCTACCTCATTAGACTGCTCTGGTCTTACTGCTGACTTTGAGCTTTGGGATTACTCCTGGAGTAGTTTGGCGACCTATGGGATATCAAGTATTGAACCAGGGTTAGTCAAGCATACTCCCTTTACTCTGTACTATTACTCTGGCCCAGGCATGATAAAGTCTCAGTGTGTCTGAGAGGGTGTTTCTGGAAGAGATTAGAATTAGAAATAAAGGATTCAGTAACCCAATCATCTCACTGAATGAGCATCATCTAATTGTTGAGAACATGAATGGAGTAGAGTATAGGAAGAAAGGATGTGTCTCATCTTTGTTATCTCTGCTTTTTGTGTAGGGACATCACTCTTCTGCCCTTGGACTAGAATTTTCACCATTACTCCCCAGATTTCCTTTGAACTTGAATGGCATAAGTGTCAGATGGTGGGGCTTTACAACCTCTGTAATTATGTGAGTCTCCCTTTGTTTCTCTGAAGAACCCTAACTAATACAATCCCATTTGAGGGCTGCTGTAGAAGTTCAGAGTTTAATTTTTTGTGACTTTTCCAAAGTCACATAGCTAGTAAATAATCACTTAAGTATTTGAATTCAGATGGTTTGGTTTACATTATTTTAAAAGGAGATTGCATACATTGTCAGTGACTTTTCTATATTCCTTGGACATTTAGGTGAAACTTTGCCAACTTACAAGTTTAGATCAACACCTCAATATAATGGAATCTCTTCTGCTTCTATAAATATCTGTACTAGATTCATTCTTGGCCAACGAGTTTTTCAAGTTATCTTTAAAAATCCTTTAGATGTTGGTGGTGGGAATCTTGCACTGGTGAAGGGGGGTGTTCTTTACATGGCTGTAATCATACAACTACAATCATATTCATAATCATGGTGTTTAAATAAAGATAATTAAACAAAAAATCCTTTAGATGATCTGGATCACTCTTGTCATGCTGCTCTATACCATTCTGGGTACAATTCTATGCATTCATAATTGCCTTGCTACCATGCATTTTGGTAACTGACTTCATGGTATCTGTTTAAGTAGCTGCCTTTCCTTTATGGAAGCACTTTTCCCTTTCCCTGCTAATATTACTTATATTTACCAATTTATTTTTGTCTAAATGTCTAAAATATTACTTCTTTGCAAACCTCAGCCAAAACACATATATCTAGATCACTAGCCAGTGTCTTCTGAACTCCTGATTCATACTTTCAGCTTTCCAATAGAATCCAAGCACTTATTGACAGTTGAAACTACTGTCTCTTTCCTTTCAATGGATGCCCATTATATAGAACTTGAAATCCAAAGTTCTTACTATAGCTTGAAGTCACAGTGGTTTTATCTATTTGTCTTTCTGGACCATCTCTTTTCTCCTTTCCTTCCTTGATAATTCTATAGAACTGGTGTCATTCAGGTTCTGATGTGTGTCAAATTTGTTTCCTTCTTTATATTGTTCCTTCTTCTTCTGTCTGGAAGATATCACATGCATCGGACTTCAACTAATAACTGATATTCTAAGAGACCTCCCTTAATAGATATGTATCAACCCTACCTGAAATGATCTTTCTATTTTTGGTACAAATAAAAGATCTGAGTCCATATGTTTTTTTTAGTGTTCTCAATTCTAATACAAAAACAGAAGTTGTCTTTTCAATAGTCCCTTCTAGAGACTTTGTATTATTCACAGCAACACTTGTCTGTATGTGTTGGAATAGAATTTATAAACCTATTATTTATATTTATATATTTATATTTTTGTATTTTGATTGAAGCTTCAATAAGTATATTTTACTTGCTGTTATATTTACCTCTCTCAAGAAATGAATCTGTCTTTGAAGAAACCTACTTGGAATGCTTAAATTTCCTCCAATTCTCTTAAGAGGAATTAAGATGCTTTAGAGTTTCAGGATGGCTAAATGATAGAGGGTCTGTTTTTTAGGTACTGATCCCTGGCACTTCTCCATTTTCATGGCAGGGTGGAAGTCCAAAGATTATGCTACCTAAGATCCTGGCACCATAAGTATATGACCGCTAGTGCACTAAAATCAAGTGTGTGACTCCTGATAATTGTAGGTAAAAAATAATACAGGGAAGGAGGAAAAAGAAAGCCACTTAAATCAAAACTTAAACCTTCATGTGTCCATTAGAGTTAGAATTTTGAAGTTTTTTTTTTATCTAACCCCATCAAAAATGGGGAGAATAAATGAACAATTTCTTAAAGAAAAAATACAAATCACTAAAAGGCACATGAAAAAATGTTCCACATCACTAATCATTAGGAAGATGAAAGTCAAAACAACAGGGAGATACCATTTTATACCACAGAAACTGGCACGTATCACAACAAAGAACAAGAACAATAAATACCGGTAGGATGTGGGGAGAAAGGAACTCTCATTCGCTGCTGGTGGGCATGCAGTCTAATCCAGTTTAAGGAAAACAATATGTAGATTCCTCAAAAAAAAAAAAAAGAAATTGAGCTCCCATTTGATCCAGTTATACTACTCCTAGGGGTACACCTAGGAATACAAAAACGCAATACAAAAATCTCTTCCTCACACCTATATACATTGCAGCACTATTTACTATAGCCAGACTCTGGAAGCAACCAAAATGCCCTTCAACAGATGAATGGCTAAAGAAACTGTGGTACATATACACAATGAAATATTATGCAGCTGTCAGAAGAGAGGAAGTCATGAAATTTTCCTATACATGGATGTACATGGATTCTATTATGCTGAGTGAAATTAGTCAGAGGAAGAGAGATAGATGCAAATAGTCTCACTCATGTATGGTTTTTAAGAAAAAAAGGCATTTTTGCAATAATTCTCAGAGACAAAATAGATGAGGGCTGGAATGTCCAGCTCCAGGCATGAAGCTTACCACAAGGAATGGTGAGTACAGTTAGAGAAATAACTACACTGACAACTATCATAACAATGTGATTAAATAAGGAAAGTAGAAAGCCTATCTGAGTACAGGCAAGGCAAGGGGTGGGATGGGGAGGAGGGAGATTTGGGACATTGGTGATGGAACTGTTGCACCGATGAAGGGGGTGTTCTTTACATGACTGAAACCAAACTGCAATCATATTTGTAATCAAGGTATTTAAAATAAAGATATTAATAAAAAAGAATAGCCATCCACACTAAGAATATAGCACTTTAGTGGGCTTTCTGTTTATCTCCTTATAGAAATATTAAAATTCCTATATGTGGTGCAACAAATTAAAGTTTTGCATACTGGAAATATAAGATCAAGTTTGCTTGGTTTCTCTAAAGGCTCTGAGAAAGAGGGGAGAGAAAGGGAGTTGAAGGAAAGAGAAAGAAACTTAATATATATATTCATTTATACACACACAGAGGCAAAGAGGAGGTTGGGTGGAGGGTGGAAATCACAAAGAGGACATTGGTGGTGGAAAATGTGCACTGGTGAAAGAACTGGTGTTGGACATTGTATAAATTAACTAAAACTCAATCATGAACAACTTTGCTAACTATATCTCAGTTATTCAAAATAAATTAAAAAATAATAAATAAATCTTAACTTAAAAATGAATGAACACAGGGCCAGAGAGATAGCATGGAGGTAGAGCGTTTGTCTTCCATGCTGAAGGATGGTGGTTTGAATCCCAGCATCCCTCATGGTCTCCCAAACCTGCCAGGAGCTATTTCTGAGCTTAGAGCCAGGAGTAACTGCTGAGCACCGCCGGGTGTGACTTCCCCCCAAAGAATAAGAAACAAAAGGCCCTTCTTATTGACTGTGACAGTAATCTTTTCTCCTTTTTCTCATTTGTTCATCTGTGCACATGTATCCCTGCTCTCTTACTTACAGGACATTATTGTTGTAAAGGCAAGCTAACAAAAGGGCCCAGCCTGGCATAGACCTGGCATATTGCCCACCCATTTTATGTCTCACCTTCAAAAACTATTATCCGCTCTTCCACATCAGTACACTCAAGAACAGCAAGTGCCTTGTCAAGATTGGCCTTGTACCATTTGAATTATATTGCATGTGTTATTTGAATTATGTATCTCTTGTTATCTGCTTTCTGGGGCTGAATACCCAGCCCTGACTCATGAACAAGCCAATAATGGGTATATAAATACTGAATTCCTTAGACTTGGGGGGGGGGGTTCAACCAGAATCTGCTTCAACCAGACTGGTGAGACCGTTAGGGAAAATTTTATGAAAATAGATATTATAATAACTCAGATAGGTGATAGATGCCTGGTAAGCCTTTCCCTACCCCCATCTTGATCCTCCTTGGTCTGAAATTTCACCTTAAGATATCAAAGACCTAGGGCCGGGTGGTGGCGCTGGAGGTAAGGTGCTTGCCTTGCCTGCGCTAGCCTAGGACAGACCGTGGTTGGATCCCCCAGTTTCCCATATGGTCCCCCAAGCCAGGAGCGACTTCTGAGTGCATAGCCAGGAGTAACCCCTGCGCGTCACTGGGTGTGGCCCAAAAACCAAAAAAAAAAAAAAGAAAAAAAAAAGATTTCAAAGGCCTATTGCCTTATTAACCAACAACAGCCCTCTTTTTTTTGGTTTTTGGGTCACACCCAGCAGTGCTCAGGGGTTACTCCTGGCTCTATGCTCAGAAATTGCTCCTGGCAGGCTCGGGGGACCATATGGAATGCCGGAATTCTAACCAACGACCTTCTGAATGAAAGACAAACGCCTTACCTCCATGCTATTTTTCTGGCCCCAACAACACCCCTCTTATGAGGAATGGATTCACCTTGAGATGTCAAAGGCCTGTTGCCAACAGTAACCATCAGTCAACGCCTCTCCTAAGGCTCTCACCTTTTTTGTGAAAAAGGACAAGCTCACCATCTGATTGGACATTTTGTTTAAATCTGAACTAGGGATAGGTGTATTCTACAAGCTCTACTTTCCATATTGACCCTCCTCCTAAGTTTTCTTAAACCTATAAAAGATACCTTCCTAGGGGCCAGGCGGTGGAGCTGGAGGTAAGGTGCCTGCCTTGCCTGCACTAACCTAGGACAGAACACGGTTCGGTCCCCCAAGCCAGGAGCGACTTCTGAGCGCATAGCCAGGAGTAACCCCTGAGCGTCACTGGGTGTGGCCCAAAAATCAAAAAAAAAAAAAAAAAAAAAAGACACCTTTCTAGATTACCTGAGGCTTCCAGTTTTCAGTATTCATGGCTGTGCCCAGCGCCCCAGAACACTGGATTAAATAAACCCCTCTTTGCTTGTACATTCTCTGAAGGAATGTTTTATTGTCTTTGAGGTGGTGAGCTTTACCGGGCACTGGATTTTCCCAGACCGTTGGCTATTTTGAGCCTTGGGCTTTTATGGACCCTTTTATGGATCCCTTTAACAGACCACAGCATGCTGGCTTAATAAACCCCACTTTGTAACTTGCATTGTTGTGTGGTCTCTTGTCTTATCACTGGGCTGTTAGCATGGACCTAACTATCATATAGGATATATCACCTGTCCTATCAGGTTGTTTGAGAGTTCTGACTCAAATTATTGTAATCAGGTTTAGGTCCCACCCATAGAACATCCTTAAACCTTAATTTCTCTGTGTATTTTGTGGTGTTGAAAGCTGAGCCACATACCAAAATTAAGATTTAAGAAATCTTGGAAGATTATTTATCAAAATTAGATTGTGAAGAGGAGGGATGGGAGGGATCCTTAGGACAAATGTGTGAAGAAAGCACTCCGATGGTGTTGGTACATTTTATACATTAAGCTCTACCATTAGCTATTGTAAACATTGGTTCCTTAACAAAAACAGGAAAAACTGTTTCTGTGAGCAGAAAAATTTCCATTAGATTAATGGAAAAACTATTTCTGTGAGCAGTTATAAGCACATGTGAAGTACATAGAAACTAAACTCTCATGGAAGAAAGAAAAGTTTCAATAAAGGCTCAAAGAAAGCAACATAAAGAAGAACTAAATGGAAAAAAAAATTTTTTTTGGCCACACCTGGCTGTGCTCAGGAGTTACTCCTGGCTGTCTGCTCAGAAATAGCTCTTGGCAGGCACGGGGGACCATATGGGACACCGGGATTCGAACCAACCACCTTTGGTCCTGGATCGGCTGGTTGCAAGGCAAACTCCACTGTGCTATCTCTCCGGGCCCACTAAATGGAAATTATAGCACTAGAAACATAATGAACATAAAAATTTCATGGAAATGTTTAATACAAAAATGAAAATTTAAAAGGCAATTAAATTAAAAATAGTCCTAAGCAAACTGTTGGGACTACAATAAAATATTAAAGACTTGTTTTATTGGAAGTTTAGAGGAAAATCAATAATGTGATTGACATCTGATTAAGCAGTTAATATTAAGATATATAAGGCACTGATAGAGTTTAACAGGCCAACTATTAATCTGTCCAAAAATGAGAAGAAGGTTTGAACAAAACTTCCTCAAAGAAGAAATACAAATGGCCAAAAGGCACATGAAAAAATGCTCCACGTCATTAATCATTAGGGAGATGCAAGTCTATTTAACAATGAGGTACCACCTCACACCACAGAGATAGGCACACATCACAACAAACAAGAACAACTAGTGCTAATGTGAATATGGGGGATATGGGGAAAAAGGGAATCTCATCAATGCTGGTGTGGAATGTTGCAATGTTATTTTTCCTTTTGGGAAAATAATATGGATATTCCTCAAAAAATTAGAAATAGATCTTTCATATTACTCAGAAATACCACTCCTAGGAATAGAAGCCAAAGAATGCAATGCAGAAAAGCACCCCTACACCCATTGCAGAACTATTTATAATAGCCAGAATCTGGAAAAGCCCAACTTTCTGAGAAGAGATTGAGTGAATAAAGAAACTGTGGTACTTCTGCACAATGCAATACTATTCAGCTGTTAGGAAAAATAAAGTCTTGAAATTTTCTTATACATAATGTATATGGAAAGTATTATGGTGAATGAAATGAAAGAAAGAGGAATAGACAGAATAATTGCACTAATTTGTGGAATATGAAAGAGCATGGCATTAATATCTAGAGACAATAGACACAAGGGCCAGGTAGACCCTGGTAGGATGCTAGCCACAAATAGTGGGGGAGTGCAATTAGGTCAAAGAAGAGACCACAATGTCAATGATAGTTGGAAATGTTCATTCTGAACAGGAACTGGATGATAAAAGGAGATAAAGTGTTATGCATGAACCCCTTCAGTGACAATGTTGCAAACCACTCAGGATTACTCCTGGCATTGCTTGGGGGACCATATGGGATCAGAGATACATCCAGAGTCATTCTTGTACAAGACTTTTGATTTTTAGATTTTTTCTATTTTTTCTTTCAATAATTTTGTTTTCACTTACATGGAAACAAATGTATTATGATCAATTATGTCAATTATGTGATGTTTTTTTATTAAATAAATGTAAAAATACCATATACAGTTACACAAAATTTTTAAAGTTCAAAACCTTAAAAAAGTTAGTGTTGGGGCCAGCGAGGTGGTGCTAGAGGTAAGGTGTTTGTCCTACAAGCGCTAGCCAAGGAAAGATCGTTACCCTGGTTTGATCCCCTGGTATTCCATATGGTCCCCTCAAGTCAGGGACAATTTCTGAGTGCTAAGCCAGGAGTAACCCCTGAGCATCAAATGGGTGTGGCCCAAAAGACCAAAAAAAAACTTAGTGTTACCATAATTGAGAAAAACTAGTACATTTGTAAATGATTTATATTGCTTTACGGTGCTAATAAATTACCATCCTTCTATGAAAGATTTTTTTTACTGTACCTCCTCTTTCTATACAGTCAGTGTGAAGAACACAGCCTGTGATAAGAATTGGGAGGCCTTATTTTTTTT
>PVKC010004270.1:0-36275 GCA_004027635.1 Crocidura indochinensis | reverse complement strand
TCCTTCCTTCCTTCCTTCCTTCCTTCCTTCCTTCCTTCCTTCCTTCCTTCCTTCCTTCCTTCCTTCCTTCCTTCCTTCCTTCCTTCCTTTTCTTTCTTTCTTCTTTCTTTATTTTTTTTTCAGTCACACCCAGTGATGCTCAGGGATTACTCCTGGCTATAGACTCAGAAATTCCTCCTGGCTTGGGGAACCATATGGAACACCAGGAGATCAAACTTCGGTCTGAATCTTAGGCTAGCACGCTCAAGGCAGACGCCTAACCACTTGTGTCACCACTCCAGCCCCACTTCACAAATGAGGTATGAAAATTATAAAAAATTCTGAAATAAATTACTATTCTGAATGAAGTTCTATGTACTTTAAATGTTATAAAGTAGGGATCGTATAAAATAAAAAGTACAGCAATGAAACTATGACATTTAATTCAGTGAAATGAAGTTCAGGATAATCTTAAGAATAAAAGAAAAATACTTTTTGGGTTTTTGGGGGGAGGAGAGGGCACACCCAGTAATGTTCAGGGGTTACTCCTGGCTATGAGCTCAGAAATTGTTTCTTGCTTGGAGGACCATTTTGAATGCTAGATATTCTAACCGTGGTTATCTTAGGTCGGCTGTGCAAGGCAAACACCCTACTGCTTGTGCCACCTCTCCCGCCTCGAAAGTAAAATACTTTTAAAGAAATCTGGAATAATATATAAATAGAGAATTGCACATACTTTTAAAATTCAATATTTAGCAAAAGTTACATAATTCTACTTTTAAGATACAAAGCTCTGACAAACTACTAGATTGTAGTGAATAATTATGGGAATGTGTTTATAAAGTTCTAATATTTTAATATATTAAGGAATAATATAAGTCTACCTTAAGTCCTTAGCTCTCTTAAAGAAATTAATTTAACAATAATATAACCACTTGTTTCTTTGGTTTTATGCATGATACTAAATATGGCAGATATAAGATTTCCAGTAATGGAAAACAACTTTTAAAATATATTCTGCAGGATATATAAAATATGTGTAGAAATTATATCAATATAATTGTTATATTAGACAATTATAAGTAGAATAAATGCCAAATAATATATTTTGATTGTACAAGTTCCTATATCCTCAGGAAAAATCTCTTTCCATATATTTTGAAATTAATACATACAACAACGTCCTAGTGACAAGGAACCTGTAATAGGTCAATATATATATAAATATATATATATATATTTGATTCAATATATTCAAAATAAATTGAGCATCCCTGAATGCACTTCAAACATGATTGAGATATAATGCTTATCACAGAGGTGAATAGAATAATATTTTACATAATATATCTTAATAAATTTTAACTAAATAAACAATGCATTCATTGTAAATCTATTAATAGAAAAATGTTTCTCTTGCCAAGTATGGTGCATCATGTTTTAGAATAGGAGGAATACATAGAATAAATGCTTAGGGCAGAGACTGATATATGTATACTGATGACTGAGAAATTAAATAAATGTGAATTCAAACATGAGTTTAAGTGTTCTACAAATCTCATAATATATCATTAGGCTTAAAAGTGAGTAAAAAATGAAAATATATAAATAAAAATAGAATCAAAATTTTGTCCATAAGAGTGGCTATTACTATTTTAGTTTCTGTGGTTGCCTAATTTAGAATTTAAGTTGTGAAGAAAATATAAAAGAGTCAGGAAGTCTGCATTTTAGCACTGGCATAATAACAAAATTAATGGTCACTCTTTTAGAACTCCATAATTAGTAAAACAGACATATCACAAATAAGAATCAAAATGCTGATCAACTAACAAAACAGATTAGATATTTCCAAGTTTCCAAAGGCAAACCCCAAATTAATATTAAAATTGGTGGCAAAAGTCAATTTTTATATTATACATATTTTGTTATTCAAATCTATTCATATTTTAAATGTAAAGTTTTAAAATATATTGTAAAGAAACTATGTAGATCATTTTATAAAATGAATATAACTAAGTATTAAGTAAATAAGCAATTTCAAACACAGTAGTAATTTGGGATAATCTATGGAAAAGGAATAAAAACACATGGGAAAATAATCTTATTTATTGCTAAAATATACAACATATATGGAAAATTCGGGAACATTATTAAAATATTTGCTGATTATTTCATGAATTAGAGCTCTGGAAATAAAGATACAATGTTACACATAATGGGAAAATAAAGTCAAGTGTGTTGAACTTTTTTCTTTGCAAAGCACTGCAAATGGACATATTTATGGTTTCCATAGAAAATGTCAAACTGAATATATCTCACTGCTCAGGTATAGAAGTGATATTAAATGCATATTAGTATTTTCATTCTAGAACATAATCCCTGGCAAAGACTGTACATTTTGATGATCTCACAAGCATGAGTGATATAATTGCATTCTGTATTTCAGATTTAGTAATTAATGACACTGAAATATGAGTTTTATTTTTCTGGCACTTCTATAAGTTCAGAAACTTCTAATTCTTAACATCATTGTATAAACAGTTGTACAGCTACCTTAAATTAATATAGAATATATTTTAAAGATTATTATACTTTAATGGTGCTTGTAGAAGTGTCCAGAAGATTTATTAGTTATCCAGTGATTGAATTGGATATTCTTTAGAAAAACATCTGTTTCTTTTCTTTTGGTGGGTTTGTCAAAAACTGTGCTTATCTAAAATAATAAATTAAAACATTTAAAAATTTATAAAAATATTTTTAAATTAAAACACATTGCAAATCACAAGTGTGATGTTTTCAAAGGTAGAACTGAAAATATGTCAAAATGAAAGACAAGAAGTTAGAAAAAAATAGTATTAAATAAATATTACTTAAGTATGTTATTTGTGTATCTGTACTTTAAATGTTAAATAAAAACAGCTTTTCTATACTTAAAAAATAGTCTCGTCTATCATCCGGTAATTTTAAGAATATCCAGGCTGTTGTCTGTTCTCAGTTATTATTAAGTTTTCATTTATAGTAAATTCTAGTAGCATCATATGTATTGTAAAGAATGGAATTGGTGAGTTAAATGTAGTTTCTTAATTTTAACAACCTTTTTTGAATTAATGTAGGCCTTTATTGGCTATCCTCTTTTAGAGCAAAAATACTTTGTTCAAAAAATTATCAGACATTGGGAAAAGATATAACTTGTACAGCAATGACTCCAGGTACATTGGATCATAAATAAAAATCAGTGGAACTATCTTTTACAAGTAATACAAGTAAGTTTTACAAGAAACTTAAACTGCTTTTTAAACAGAACCTGGAAATATTTATAAGGTGTGAAATTCTTAAATCTCATTTACTTATTTTAGCTCAAGTAAGAATAGTTATTTCAATGCCTTTTTATATCTATAGCTTCCAACAAATTATCATTTTTAAATTTATCTATCTCATTTACTATCTACTGTTTACTATCACTCATTTGAATTCTGGGGTTATACTTATAAATCTAGATTTAACTTATTATTTATTAATATAAATGATAAAGAATTAATCAACTCCAAATCCAGAACAAACAAGTCAGTTTAACGGAAGTCCAAGCATTGTTAAAAAATCACTGTTGAATTAAGAATTTAAATCACAGAATTTAAAAAGTTGAGGTTTGCCATATAAATCATTTGTATGCATTTGACTGTAAGTTTTTATTACCGGTAGTTAAACTATTATTGTTACTATATCATGTAAGTGGAACAATTTAAAAACAAACCAGTATACATGTTCTTCAAAATGCAAGCTTTTGATCTCCCAAAATATTAACTTTCCCACACATTTGAATTCCCTATCTAAAATTAGAACAATTTCTGTCACCTTTGCCTAATACTCAATTTAGCACTAAGGGCATTTTCACTTACTTTTCTTTAACAAGTATATTATCCATAACAATAATAAAATGTCACTTGCTCTATTATTCTGCTTTAGTTGAGAAGCAGAGTCCCATAGAATGGGGGGGGGGGCAAACAAACTAGTATCAATGTAAGAATTAGTTACTTTTTCAGATAAAAACTTTCATTCCTTGAAAACATGCATCATAGCTAGACTAATTTCAAGACAGAGAAAAGTAGACTAAAGTACTGGATTTACATTTGAACCAATAGTCTCTTCTTAAACTTCTACTTTAATCATTCTAGCTAAGTAACCACTTTGTTGCAAAAGGGAGGGAAGACTTTGTGGCAAATACATCTTTCTATTTCCACCTTTCTTTTGCCTATTACCTCCATACTCTGTCTACTCTCTGCAGTACTTAGGTTAATTGAGCTTCCTCTCTACTTCCCTTCATTTCATTTCATTTATTTTTCTTTATTGAAAGCGACACTTCTGGGAAGTCACCAATCTGGGAGAAAAGGTTCTTTCTGCCAGGTTTGTTAACAGTTCTGCCAGGAGATTTTTGTAACTAAGGAGGGTTTTCAAGAGAGGAACCGGTGGGGGGAGAGTAAGAGCTTTCACCCTGCATTATCTCCAAGCTCAGCACATCTTCTTCCACCAATCAGGAGTGTTCTCCCTACTTAGAGGCCGAGAGAAAGACAAAGCGCCCTGGTCCTCAGAGATCTCCCAGGGGCTGCCAGGATTCGATTTGCCTAGCATGTTTCCCTAGGCTTGTGTTCCTAGATGGTGTTCCCTCCACGCCCCCAAATGTAGTCCTCACACTCATCTCCATCGTCAGCTGAGTGAAAAAAAATCTGAAAGTTGGAAGCATGTGGTTCTGGACTCGGAAGCTTAGCACTTGCTACTCAATGCTGGAGAACTTTGCTTCTGGTCCATGTGGAGCGAGCATCACTCAGGCAGTCACCTGCCATCTGGCTCTCTGCCTCCACATCCCTACTCGCCTTCGACCTCCTAAGCAGAAGCATATGATGGAGTCAACATCCCCCAGTCCCTGTTAACTCGGGTTCTCCTCTTCCCTTATATATAAAAAACAATCCAGTGAATACAATGTGCTGCCAGGAAGAGATATGCATGTTCTTTTCCAGCCTAAGGGAGCCTGAACAGTTGCGGATCACAAGCACTGGAGAAGTGTCCATCCAAGCCACAGCTCACAGCTTTCCTGCGACCCTGCCTTTTCTCACCTGACTCTATTCCTTCACACCAGGTAGATAAATGAATTCAGTGTACAGCAAAATAAAAGAGCAAAATTGCATATGCAGGTCTCTGAATCACCTTACAGCAACCTTAATGCTCCAAAGAAGAGAGAGAGAGAGAGAGAGAGAGAGAGAGAGAGAGAGAGAGAGAGAGAGAGAGAGAGAGAGAGCATGCATTACCAGAGTTTTGTTCCCGTTCTTGCTCAGAGGCCCCCGAAAAACTCCCTTGACGTTGCGAAAGTGGCCGTTGCTGAGATGCGTGGAGCTGATGACAATGTAGTAACACTCCATGGGGCAGCCGCCACCACCACCACCACCACCCGCACCGCAGTCCACTCTGGCTGGCAGGCGCCCGCTGCCACCGCCGCCGCAGCCCGGAGCCCGGAGCCCAGGGTAGGGCCGGCACTGAAGCTTGCGGGTTGGTCCGTCCGGAGCAGCCGCCGCCCCGCTGGAGACTGGCTCACTGCGCCCCGCCGCCCAGCGCGCCGGTGATGATGGGCAGCTTGGGCATTCCGTGGTCCCCACCGCGCTGCGTGCGCCTCCCGGGGCTCCCGCTCCCTGCCCGGGGGCGCTGAGCTCGCGGGCCGGACCGATCGGCCGGGGTGGGGCGGGCGCGCGGAGCCGCAGTCAATGTCCGAGCGGCACCCGCGCTCGCAGTGGCCGCTGCCGGGGACACGCGTGTTATTATAGCGCGCGGCGCGCCCGGTCCGCTGCGCCGAGCCAATGGCAGGGAGCCGCCGGCGGAGCCTGCGAGCCGTCAAAGGCGCACATCTGTCACCCGCCCGCCCGCCTCGCCGCCGGGACTCGCAGCCCGCGGGACGCCCCCCACGCGCCGCGCCTAGGCCACCCAGGCGCGCGGGAAGGCGGGGCGGCCCGGGACACGGAGAAGTCAGTCGCCCAGTCCCGTAACCTGGGGTGCTGAGGGGAGAGGCAGAGCCCGAGGTTTCCTGCCTGGCAGCGAGGGGATGGGGGTGGCGGGAGCTGCAAGGAGGGGGTGCAAATGAGAATGAATGAATCCTTCCGTGCCGGGCCCACCGCTTCCAATGGAGAGGAGCCAGGCAGGGGGCTTCCCTCAACAAGCCAGATAGTTGTTCTTTTGGGGGTTCAGCCGCTTGCATGAGATTTTTTGTTTGTTTGTTTTTTCATTAGCGGCAGGACGGTTGGAACAAGACCGGGAGATGTCAGTGTCCTCCCTCCTTCCACCCCCTTTTTCCCGGTCCCTCTACCATCTCCTCCTATTTGCAGACTGGCTAGTGTTCTATCGATCCTTTGGGGGCTGATGAAGGGAAGTGCAACGGGGTAATGGGGCTCCCGTTTTATTCATTCCTTCACCTGCTTGCTCTTCAACCATTCCTTTCTTCCTCCACCCCAAACCCCAGTTCTAGCTACATTTACTAGAGGACCGGGCTGCTTTGCCGCAAAGAAGCAGCTGCCAGGAGCTGGCTTTTTCTCTCGAGTTCTTTTCCCACCGGCAGGAGTGAACAATAGCGTTTGCCCTGCTAGCGAGCGGATATCGAAATTTCCTTGCAAAGGAACAAATGAGAGGTGAAGGAAAGTAGGGAAGGGATTTACAGTGTCCCCCCAAAGCCCAGCATTCTGGATGGGTGTTTAGGGGGCCAGGGTAGCCTGCGGCTTTCCCACCCTTCTCTTTCTCTCATCCAGTTGATTGTCTGAATTCCACTCTCAGGGGTGGTGGGTGAGAGTAACCCATCAGGTATAAACAGGAGTCATTAGTGCGCACTTTAGAAAGATCGATTCCTGGCCGTGGGACGCTGGGAGATGGTGTCTTCAATGGGTTTGCTTGAAGGCTTTATTTTCATCTTGCCTAGAATGGCTTAATTGGCTAAGGCAGATTCCAGACATTCTGATGCTTCTGTGTCAGAGCATACCGCACTGTGGTGTGAGCTGTGTTTATCTTATTTTACCCGAAGGTCAAGATTTCAAACCTTCCTGGGAATTGTCAATAGAGGATTTTATATAGCGAGGAGTGCAAACAACAGTATGATATTTAAATGAATCTGCCAGCTTGGTTTCACCCATTGGACGAGAAAGAGGAGAATGTGTAAGAAAAAAAAAATGTCATGTGAGTAAATTAAAGGGGTTGAATAGCTAGGGGATGCAGAGTTCCTTCCTTGCCTCTAAGGGAAATTCACCGTGTGCCAGGCTTCAATTTAAATAAAGAAGAAAAAAGTTGGTGTGGATTTATCAAAGCTCATTATGAAATGTCAGAGTTATTTAGAGGTACTTGGCAAAATTTCTCAGATATCCACTTGGGGGAGTCTGGAAGTCTTAGAAGAAAGAACAATTTGCAAAACTTCTGTATTCTGTGAAACAGATCTAATACTCTGATAGAATTTAGTACGGACATTCCTATATGAAAAAAATACATTTAGCTCTCAAGATAAATATTGCATAGAATAAAATTTATGTATGTTTCACATAGAAGTTACTTTTATTTCCATTTTGAGGAAGTGGCTATTCTTCAGATATATCACTTTGGAAAGATCTCGTGACCTCTATGGGTTGCATTGTGTCCTTTAAAAATGGGTCAGCCTGCTGTTATTAGATTAGACAGAAAATCTTTACTACTACTGAAAAAAAAAAGCATGGAATAATACAAGAACTGAAAAGTGTCCTATGTACAAAAGAATCAGATAATATAATGGCCTTATTTTATACATGTACAAATCATAATGTTCAAAATGTCATTATGGGAAGTTATAATTTTAATCAAACTTTTCTAGATAAAATATAAATATTTTCATCTACAGATTGATGCTCAAAGTTCAATCAGAAAACAATAAGCACAGCTTTAAAAAATAGTCTCTGTTACATACTTATATAAGTAAGTTTTGAAACAATATATGCATATATACTATGTATATTATATATATTATAGAGGTATCAAATATACAATACATTTGCTTCTGATGCATGAATGTTTCTGGTGGTTAAAATAGTGTAAATTTGGGCAAGAATTTTATCCTCATTGTTTCTTTTCTCAAGAAGTAATCTATCTCAAATAATCTAGCACTGAATGTGATCAGAAAGAATCTATATTTAACCTTGAACTTGTACAAGTTTCAGGAAAGATTAGTTTCTTTTATCCTTATCTGTATTGAGTAGCCACCTCTAAAATGACCATACAAATTAAACTATTAATCAGATGGCATGAAACTCATTGTGTTTCTCAATGAGCTTATTGCCCAGTAGCTTTTCATCATGTTAGCCTAAATGCTCAGAATTGCAGACCACAACAATATACAATTTATTTTCTAACTTAAATGAGCTGCTTCTACACATAAGGTATATTTTGAGAATTCTATTATGCTAGTTATATGGAATTATCAAAAAATCACATAAATTTTAAGTTAAATTTTGATAGGTGTTCAGAGGCAACTCAGTGAGAAATTAGGGTTTCCCCATCATCTCAAAGAATCATTACCTTGGGAGCAATAAATTAAAATAAAAATGTAGTGATAAAAAGTATAATTATTTCTCAAATTGTTGCTCTCATGTAATTTTTCTATCACCATGAAAAGGAAGTAGATAAATTAGTGTCATTAAATTTTTATTGTGTTGTAATTTTGCTATTCATAATTTAGTCCTATTATTTAGACCATTTCTGATTTTGGTCATTAGTAATTGTTTTGAGATGAATTGTCTCTGTGGAATGATGCTACTCCATTTATTAAAGTAATCTTTACACAATTAACTATATCATGCATTAGATTAAATATTGGATACATATATTGTACATATACATATACAAATATGTAGGTTCAATATTAAAAAGAAAATAATTTAAAATATAGAATATTCTTAAATAACTTTGAGTTAATTGGTATTTATCTAGCAAAACAACTAATTAGTTAGCTATAAAACTTTAAGGCAGGGACCAGAGTGATAGTACAGAGGTAGAATTTTGTCAAATGCAGATGACCCAGGAGGACAGGTTCAAATCCTGGCATCCCAAGTCTGCCAGGAACAGTTTCTGAGAGCAGAGCCAGGAGTAATCTCTGAGTGCCACCTGGTATTGCCCCCCCAAAATAGCAAAAGAACAACAACAAAACTCTAAGGCAAACAATATAGCTCAGCAGTAGAATTAGTGTCTCAAATAGGAGAACCAAAATTTGATCCTATGCACAAAAAATAAACATTCTACAAATGACATTTAAAAAATTTGGGGGTGGGGGTTGAGGACACCTGGTTGTTAGGGTTACTCCTTGCTCTCTGCTCAGAAATCACTTTAGCAGGCTCAGGGGACCTTCGGGGATGTCGAGGATGAAATGCTGGTAGGCCACATGCAAGGCAAATGCCCTGCCCTCTGTGCTATTGTTCCAGTCCTGAAAATTAAAATACTGAAGTTGGCAGTTTCTTTTTCATCTCTACTATCAGATTTTTGACATTATCAAATGTCAGCTGCTCCTTCAATGTTACTTTCTACAATTCTATTAATGAAATACCACCTCATCTATTTGTGCTAATTTATCTCTCTCCCTGTTTTCGATTTGCTTTTTTTTTAATCGACAAAGGGACACTAGGTTTCTGATAGACAACTGAGTACTAGTGTCTGACTTGCTTCTGACTTACACAAGTTTCCAAAACAACACTGTTCCCTGGAAATATAAAATGAACATTTGTCTCATTTCACAAACTAGAAGTAGGACCCTGAATCCTGAATCCTTAACCTGATTCACTGTCTGTTATACCAGATGAATATACTGTGGGTTTGTCCACTACTTTTATGTGAGGATATTGTATGTTGTTTTCTCTCTGTGCCGAACTTTTGCGCTTCATATCATAAAAATATGAACGTATTTATTCTGTTTGAGAAACTCATCATTACTAAAGTGAATGGTTTCAAGTTTGATATACTTTAAGGTTTCAGCAAATCAGCCTTTATCTTTAATACTTTAAGTTGCAATTAGGTTCTTTTATTCATATCCTTTTTGTGTATGTTGAAAGTTGTAATCACATTGGTTCTGGTTTTCATTGTTGTTTTTATCATTTTTGTTTGTTTTGGGGGCCATGCCCAACTGCCTAAGGGGTCACTGCTGGATCTGTACTCAGAAATTACCCCAGGAAGGCTCAGAGCAGCATTTGGGATGTGGGGGGATCGAACCTGAATCAGACGTGCATGCACAAGGCAAATGCCCTACCCACTATGCTATCACTCCGGCCCAGCTGCTGCTATTATTTTAAGTGAATGTAGAAGCATTTAGGACTTGTTTGTTCTGCATGAATGATAGCCTGGCAGAGTTAAATTGGAGAATACTGATAGCAGATCAATATCACCTTAAGCACATATCTGTGAGAAATCATCCTCTTCTATCCCTAAGGTCTGGGTAGTTCCCAGGGTAAAATCAAATTAGGTGTTATCATATAAATCAGCATCAAAAGTACACCCAGAAAAGAATAGACTAAAATAACTTAGGAATTTTTAGATACAAATGCAATGTGGGCAAGGTAATTGTCATGACCTTAGTCTGTATGTTAAAGGCAGCTGTTGATTGAATATGTGAAATATTCCAGTCTCTGCTATTAGTATACCTATTGAATATTGATAGGCTTACAAATTGTTCTTGATACATCTGATAATTTAACAATAACTCACTCACATGTTGGGAACTAAGAAGTTTGGGGGTAGGGTATTGCATTGAATAAATGTTGAACCCACTTATAACTAACTGTCCAGGCAAACTTAAATCCTCGGCAGTCCATATGTGCTTCCATCTTTTTATATGTGTCTGCCTCATTGTCTGCAACAGTCTCTCACTGAATGGGAGTTAAAGGTGTGAATTCAATTGACTTGAAGTACATGCATAATCATTGAATTCATTTAAGCTTGATAAACAAAGGTCAAAGACTGGTAAACAAGTTCAATTTTCAAATAGAATTTAGTTTTAACAATGCAATATCATTAATTATATTAAGTGAACATTATATAATTTTATATCTTTATGTTGTATAGTCTTTTATTTCTATTTTTGTTTTGTATTTAAAAATAAGATACAAGTATGTGGGTTTTTATAGTTAGTTCCATGTCAACATATTTATGTAAATTTATGCTATAAATAAAATTAACATATGTCACAGAATAATAGACATTAGATGCTATTTAAGGCTACAGAATAAAACTTATGTTTACTAGTTCTAGACTATATATTGAATAGACAGTATTGACCTTTCTATATTTTATATTGCTCTCATATAATTTGAAGAAAAATTGTGACTATTAAATTAATAATTACTGATTATTACTACAAAGGAGAGCTACCTCATTGTTCTCTTTTCCTTATTTAAATATTTCTAACTTAAATGTGATGCTTGCCAAAACAAATAATATTCTGTAGCAGTGGTCCTCAAACTTTTTTAAACAGGGGGCCAGTTCACTGTCCCTCAGATCGTTGGAGGCCGGATTATAGTAAAAACAAAAACTACGAAAAAATTCCTATGCGCACTGCATATATCTTATTTTGAAGTGAAGAAACAAAATGGGAACAAATACAGTATGTGGCCTGCGGACCGTAGTTTGAGGACCACTGCTAATGATTCTAAGACCATAAAACTGTAAGATATGTAAGTTACACATTCTTCAAAAGTAGAACTTGCTGTTAGATATAATTGAATAATTTTGTATAGATACCTCCATTATACATACAACTAAAGCAACAATGTAATACTGAGAAGATTATGATTTAGAATTCTTAAAAAAAAAAAAAGAATCCTTACCTACTTAGTTCCTGACTAAATAGAGAGACAATATAAAGTTGCTGCCTTTTCTTTCAAACATAAATGTTTCTGATTCTATCAACTCACCTAGATTTGATAATTGTTCAAAACTCACACACACTTCATTTTATACTGAGAATGTGTGTTGTGAGTGCTTGGTGGATTTGTTTTTTGTTTGGTTGTTTTTTGGGGATTTTGGGTCACACCCAGCACAACTCAGGGGTTACTCCTGGATCTATGCTCAGAAATCACTCCTGTTAGGCTCAGGGGCCCATATAGGATGCCGTGATTTGAACTACTGACCTTCTGCATGCAAGGCAAACACTTTATGTTCATGCTATCTCTCCAATCCCAGAAGTCTAAGAATTGTAAGAATATATAGATTAGGGAAAGTTTCATATTTATCTTAGGTTGAACCCGAGTAAATAAAGTCAGTAAACAACATTATAAAATTATTTTATATGGTTTCTCACAGATCTGAAAAATGAAAAAATGTCTAGTTAGGGCGAAGACTAAAGGAAGACGTGCATCTTTAAACATAACGAATAAAATCTAGAAAATAAAAAAGGTGAAAGATAAAGAAGGTGTGGAAGGAGAAAGACAAGTCCACAGCTAATGTGCACAGAATTATAAACAATATATATTGAAAACTGAGGAAAATATTAGTGAGAAATTAAAATGAAAGAAAACCGCCTATAGGGTAGAGAAAAAAATCAATTGGGAAAATATTTTTTCTTAGAATTGACAAATAATCAAAAGATTATTGCAGTTGTAAGCATACTTAAAAAATAATATTTGGTTAAGAAAATACTACCTGATATTTTATAGGGGTCAGAGAGGTGACGCTAGAGGGAGGTAAGGCCTAGGACTGACCGTGGTTCAATTCCTGGGGTCCCATATGGTCCCCCCAAGCCAGGAGCCATTTCTGAGCACATAGCCAGGAGTAACCCCTGAGCGTCAAACGGGTGTTTGACCCAAACAAAACAAAACAAAAATCCAAACAAACAAAAAATGAAAAAGAAAATATTTCCTGATCATCACAACCTAAATATTATCAGTTTCTTTCGTACTTTAGCATAGCCTTTCCTGATAAAAGAGAAAGAGATTGTATGAAGTTCACTGAGGATTCAAATAAATTTAAGAATATTTGTCCATATATAAAATAAATGGAAATATATTTGCTTACACTTGCATGTTTTAAAAGCTTATGAGATAATGGTGTAAAGGACTACCATAAAATTCAAATAAGAATGTTAAGGGGTTAAGTATAATATTTATAACAATAAATTTAAAACTATTATCCTAAAGCTTCAATTTATCTATTAATTTATTTCTTTCTCAAATTGTTTCATTTTGAGTCAGTGTCTAAGCAAGCCTATCAATCTCACATTGGTGCGAACTATACAACTACACAATATATTGTATTGCTGGACTATTAGAAACTTTATTTCAAAAACAAATTATGTTCAAAAAGAAAAGTGCAGAGATTGAGGAAGGCACTTGGTTCGCATGTGCCATTTCCTAATTGGGTCTCCAGCACTACATAAGTTCTCACAAGTAGTGCCCAGATTGAGCCCTGAGCTCAGAAACAGAGATAAATCCTGGGCATCTCTGGGTGTGGCTCATCCTTTTCTTGTCATTAAGTAAAAGCAACAATCTTAATATACTAAAAATGCTAACGATAATTTTCAAAGTGGTATCATACATATTGTTTTACATTCTCACCAATGTTTATTGTTCCCCATTTTTAGGTGTTAAACATATTAAGCATTGCTAATAATCTTATAAAATGATCAATTTTAATATATCATATATGAAATGGCATGCAGTTTTTATGAACTTACTTAGCAATCACATGTCTTCCTCAGGGAAGAGCCAGATATCATTAGTATCAATGTACAAGTAAAACTGTCGAACACCCAAGCTCATCTCTTGTATTTTTTTTTTATTTTGCTTTTTTGGTTTTTTGCGGGTACACACTCGGCAGGGCTCAGGGGTTACTCCTGGCTTTATGCTTGAAATAGCTCCTGACAGGCTCGGGGGACCATATGGGATGCCAGGATTCGAACCACCAACCTTTAGCATGCAAGGCAAATGCCCTATCCCCATGCTATCTCTCCGGCAACTAATTTCTTGTATTTAAGGTGTATTTTTGTTCTTACATTATCTTCAGGCAAATTCTCAAATTTAGAGTTAATCATGTTTTCTGTGTAAGGCTATTAATTCTAAATATCCATAAAAGGGGGCCAGAGAGAGAGCACAGTGGTAGAGCATTTGCCTTGCATGAGGCCTACCTAGGACCAATGGTTCGATTCCCATATAAACCCCTGAGCCTGCCAGAGCAATTTCTGAGTGCAGAGCCAGAAGTAACCCCTGAGGATTGCAGGGTGTGACCCAAAAACCAATAAATAAATAAATATTCATAACAACACTTATTTTCTAACTAAAATAAAAATTAACAATGAGCTTTTAATTAATTAATTTATTTATTTTGGTTAATTTGGGCCACAGCTGGTGATGCTCAAAGGTTACTCTTATCTATGGGCTTAGAAATCGCTCCTGGCTTGGGGGATCATAAGAGATTATGGTGATCTAACAATGGTCCATCCTAGGCTAGAGCGGAAAAAGAAGACGCCTTACTGCTTGTGCCATCTGACCATATTATTTTTAAACTAGTCAGTATTATCAATTGACAGTGAATTCCTGAATCTGTCAAACTTAAAATGACGTCTGTTAAGAGAGCAAGCTCAAATAAGATAATCATTTTGCTAATATACATTTTCTTAAATGTTCAACTTAAGAAATTAATAATTAAGTGTTCTATCTGACCACTGAAAATTGATGCTTGTTGGTGTATACATCTACATTAAATAGAACAACAAAGTTATATATTTGAACTCAACTACTACCATATTGATTAAATTCTAATAATTAAAATATACAATGAAATAAATTCACACACAAATATGCTTCAAAATTGTTTTTAGATAAAAGAAATTTTATTTATATTGATTGTAGCCAATAGGAGTAATTTAGTCTTAAATAGATGTCCAAAATTGTTTGTTACTTCTAAGTCAAAGGAGTGGAACAAAAATAATTCAATAGCATACTACATCCATCCTTAATAAAATTACATAAAAATAGATACTCTTGGGTCCAGAGCTATAGTACAGTGATATGTCATTTGCCTTGCTCATGGCAGATCCAGGTTGGACCTGGTTCTATCCCTATTTCCCATATGGTCCCCCATCCAGGGGTGTTTTTTGAGCGCATAACCAGTAATAACCCCTGAGCATCACTAATCCCTCCCCAAAAAACAAAAACAAAAAATGTCTTAAAAGTAGGTTTATAACATATAAAACATATTAATATATAAAATACTGTCTTCCTTAATTTTTACAAAAAGAGACATAATAATGTAGAAATGAACTAATAAATAAATGAAATATATAATATATTAACTATATGATATAAAAACCCAAGTAATTTAGAAAATAGGTCACTGTGGTTTATATAACATTGTTAAATCTTTGTATTGTGAATATTTTATCTTCAAATTCCAAGATATAGATTAAATTAGTAATAGTAAAAATCTAATATTAATTAATTTATATTTGAATTTTTATATTAAATTTAACTGTTCTTTTGTTTTTTTAATTTCCTTATAACACTTTATTGAATAAAATTTTACTTTATAGATAGCAAAAAATATATATTCAGATAATTAATATAGTTAAGATTAAAAGGCTGGAATTTATACTCATTGCACTACGATCATGTTTCTGAAATGAGTTTTGTATTACAAATTATTGCTAATATGCTTGATCATTTTTAGTTGGACAAGCACTAATTAGTTTCATTACATTTATTTTTAAAGACTTTCTTTTCCCAGTACAAGTAATTATTGTACTTACCATAATAAATTATCATGCTAGGACAAACACATATATACATACACACAAATTATTCTAAATTAGCATATATTTTAATTTGTATTATTAGTTTAGTCCATTAATGTAAAATGATGCTTACCAAATATCATATGGGAACACAGCGTTTGATTAATATTTAATCAAATGCTTAGTTCACTTTAATTGATTCTTACAGCTGCTATTTGAGCATATAAAATATGAGATGTTTTTTTCTATTATTCTATTAATCACAATAATATTAAAATTTTCTACTTTAAAAATTGTACCGAATTACAAGGAAATGGCTTATATAAATATATAAATTGGCCATAAGTTTCACAATTAATGTAAAATAAATTATTTTACACCTTCTTTAGAAAAGTAATTCTTCTTATGACAAATGGCTTACACTTTTAAAAGCTGAAATAGCACTAGACTACAAAATTAATTAAAAAACAGACTTATATTGGATTCACATAATTCATTTGTAACAAAAAATAAGACAACCTTAAAATATTACTTTAAATATTTCAATAGGTTTTTTAAAAGTCTAAAAATGAAAATGTGAGTACTACATACTAAATATTACATTGTCAGTTTTAAATTTTCTCAGATTCCATTCTAACCAGCTATTTCAAAAGGATAACATGTTAATAACCCTATAATTAGAAATCTTAATTATGCTTCTAGGCTACAAAACTAAAATCGCACACTTATAGCAAACCATAAGTCAAGTGAAGATTATGTAAGTCAGAATACAAAGGCTAGGAAACTGTTTAAACAAGTATAATCCGATGTTGTTTCACAAATATAAGTACTGAGTGAGTTTAAGACAAATTTTCTATATCCAAGAAATGCAGAACATTTGATTAGCTAATAAAATTGGAAGGATTAAAATGAAAAATAATAATCTATCTGCATAGAAGAATATATAGAGAATATCAATAAAATTAGTAAAGATAAGATTTAGAATGCTAATTTAATGTGAAGAAAAACAAGAAAAGAAAATTTAGCTTTGCTTATTAAAGTTATTTCCTGATTATTATAATGGTGCTATTACAATGTCTCACAGCTTTATAACCATCAGTAAAGGTGCTAGATTCCTTGAAACTTGGATAAATTTCAAAGCTCTTAATTAGAATGTGATGAACTACATGACTCTTATAAACCTTATGAAACAGGTATACCTAAATAAAACTATAGAAGGTTTCTTTATTTGGTATTCAAATAATGAGTTTGCTCACTGTAACAAAATTCATGTGTAAAGATATCTGATGGGTGTTATTTGTCTTCTCATATATGATTTGTTATCCTGAGCTATAGAGTTGTTATGTACAAGTATGTAGTGATGACTGATAGGTTAAATGCCTGAGTTGTGTCATATTTCCAATAAACACTTAAGCTATTTTCAAGCATCTGTTTACACTTTCTGTTGGCAATTTGGGAAGATAAGTTAGGCATTGCTTTTAGTTGCAAAACATTGTGTTTAAATGAAGTCATAAAAGCATATGAGCTGATACAATTGATGTTTGGTTTTAGGTTCCATAGTTCCTAAGAGAAGAGACAATACTCTAAGATCACTTTGTCCACTGCTCTAAAAAAAATAAAAAATTAGCAGAAATTTCTAAAGATATTTTAAACTCATGCAAAAAGAATTTCCTAAGAGATTTGGATATTAAGATACAGGTTAAAGTTAAGAAGGAAAAATAGCACCGTTTGTAACATGTGTTTCTTGCATAGGGAGACCAGGGTTCAATTCTCAACAGCTCCTATGGTCCCACTAGAACCACCTGGAATGTTTTCTTAGCACAGAACACAGAACTAGGAATAATCTTTAACATCACAGGGTATAGCACAAAAACAAAACCAAAATAGAAACAAAAAATGTATCATCATACAAATCACCTTTGTTTATGTTAGTTTGTTTTCGATTCACTTTCTTTTTAAATTGATATGCATTTCCTGAACTAATGCAGCATCAGAAAAATGACACACGGTTGCTTTATTTTTAATGCTAAATCTTTGAAAACTGACACCACTTTATTAAAAAAAATTCAGTTGGATTCACACAATTAAAGTTTATTGTAAATCTTGAAATTAATTTCATAGTATATATTTCTAAAAAAAATATCACCCAAGATAATACACGAGTTTAGACTAATGTGTAAGTAAGAAAGTAATGTGAAAGTAAGAAAACGAATAAATATTTGGAAGAAAATATCTTAGAATAGTTATCCACTTATTCTAAAAAGTAACAAAATGAGGCTGGAGAGAGAGCACAGTGGTAACTTTTGCCTTGCATGTGGTCAACACAGGATGAACCCAGGTTCTAATCCCTGCATCCCATCTAGTACCCCGAGCCTGCCAGGAGCAATTTCTGAGCACAGAGCCAGGAGTAACCTCTGAGCGCTGCTGGGTTGTGACCCAAAAACAAACAAAAAACTAAAACAAAACAAAAAGAAACAAAAATATTTTCTGATGGTGCCAGAGAGGTGGCGCAGGGTGTAAGGCGGTCGTTAGCCTAGGACTGGCTGTGATTGATCCCCCGGCATCTCATTTGGTCCCCCAAGCCAAAAATATTTTTTCTGATGCTTATATAAAATTTAAAATTAAATAATACCTTCAAACCAAGCACATATCCCTCACAGAATAACAATCAGGTGTGAATAGAAAAAATAACCAGAGGAAGGTTTAAACTAAAATAAAAAAGGCAATGTAATTTCAACTTATTTTACTATGCAAATGTATTGGATGCAAAAGCTGTACTGGAAGTCGAAAACTCGCCAGATCTCTATCAGATTTTGTGGCTTCTAAATACGGAAAGGAACTAGTCATGAAGGACACACATCTAAAGAGAGATTGAAGAATATTCGAGTTTCCAACATGCTTCTATTCTATGCAATATAATCTTAGATAAATGTGAATATTCAATCAAGAAAATAGTAATATTTTTGTATATGCAGCCTTGCCAGAAACATCAATTTTACTTGATTTATCCTCATTTTATAAATTTTATTTGAACAAATCAGTACAATAGGTTATCTATGATAAAAAAAAAAACTACATTAATAAAGCAGCCTAGAATTTTACTATGATGAATGACATTTTAAATTTCCAGGATGAAAAAAGACTATATCTGCAAATATCTTCAGCTCATACTGTTCTACAAAGAAAGAAAAAAAATAAGTTCTCAAGTTTTTCATTGCAATGCTAAATTAACTCTTCAGAAATTGCTGTCTTCATAACTGAGAAAGGATTTTCATATGGTAATTCTTTATCAAGTTAAAGTATCATTCCTGCAAAATGACAATAGAAAACGGTTTAAGAGAATTTTTCCTTCTCTAATTCAAAAATAGAGCAGTTTAATCTTATGATTAAAACAAATAATGCAATCAAATATTCGTTTATAATATGCTTTTTATATAATAAACCTCTATTCCTAGATTTCATAATGATATTTATCTACCTGCTGTTATGTAATTGAAGACACCATTTAATATATAGTTAAGAAATAATTTACCTGTTCAGTATCCTAGTAAACTGAATATTCACTATTTTAAGTGTTTATTAATTTCTAATATATTACATATTTCACTAACTCAGTAAACAGAACACTTTATATATTTAGTATGTTAAAGCTATAATTATGAATACAATTTAGTAAAATGATAGTTTATTTTTTTTAATTTTTTTATTTTAATCATAGTGGTTTACATGTCATTCACACTAATATTCCAGTTACACATAAACATTGAATCGGGAATTCCCATCACCAAGTTGTCCTCCCTCCACCTCCGTTCCCATTCTGCCTCCCATATCCTCTACCCTCTCCCCGGGGTCTTCTAGATTGAGTGACTACCTCTGTTTCTGGTTTATTACTTAGTTATCTTATATATGATTGGGCTTGGTGTCTCCATTGCTTCTCCCTCTAATTGGGAGGCAGTTTCAGATAGTTTAAGTTTTGTGGTTTTGTTTGGGGAAAAGAATGGGGTAAAGTATAACTGTCTTTTACCTAAGATTGTGAGAGCTTTTAGAAAACTGTCAGTTTAGGGGCCGGGCGGTGGCGCTGCAGGTAAGGTGCCTGCCTTAGCGCGCTAGCCTTGGACGGACTGCGGTTCGATCCCCTGTGCCCCATATGGTCCCCCAGGTCAGGGGCGACTTCTGAGCGCATAGCCAGGAGTAACCCCTGAGCGTCACTGGGTGTGGCCCAAAAAAGAAAAAAAAGAAAAGAAAACTGTCAGTTTAGATAGTTCAGCATAAGGGTGAAATATATATATAATATATTTATAAATATCTTCTCTGTGTTCTTTTAATTTTAGTTCCATATCAAAAATGCATATGTTGTTTTCCTTTGTTCTTTTGAAAGTCATTTTCTGCTTTTCTCTTCTCAGTGGTTAGGAGCAGGAACCTATTGGTTTTAGATCAAAACCATGTCCAGATGTGCACAAAGCCTTATGAAACTTTCTCATTTAAGTGTAGATTACCTAAACTAATAAATGATATTTCATTTTATGAATCAATCTTGATTATTGAAATAAGGTAGTATGTTTACAATAGTATTAACAGTTATGGTTTTGACATATATTTGTCCTACCTCACCAAACTCAAATTTGCTATTATCCTTCTTAATGTTTTTGTTACTTATAGTCAAATACAAACTAGACACACACCCATACTTAGTGATGCTAGTTTAGTAATCCAAACCCAAGGCTATTTGGTGATATTTAACCACTTGTTATATTTATATATCACAAATGAATAAAAACCCAGACTTAGCTCTCTAACTTGTATAGTTGACTTCTAGTACAGTGTAGATGCAGCAACTTTTTTTTATCTGTCAATGGAAATTGGGTTTTTTTTACAATCAAGCTATGTAATACATGCTGTAATGAACATATGTTACATCTTTTCAAAAGATTATTTTGTGTATATCTTTTCAAATGAATAGCTTTTAGTTCTTGGGGGTAGATCCCAAGCAGTGAAACTATGAGGTTTTATGAAAAATCTGTTCTTATTTTTTGAGGATTCTATATTGTTTTACATTGACAAATCAGACCACATTCTAACATACATTGGAAAAATGCTCCTTTATATATACACCACTTTCTTACCTACACTAGTTAATTCCAATCTTTCAGTATACACAACTCTCAGTGCTATAAAATAATATCTCAATCGTTTTGATTTGCATTTTCTGATAATAGTTGATGGACAATTTTTCTAATTAATTTTCAATTAATCTGTATGTAATATTTGTGGAAGTATCTATTTCTTCTAAATTTTGATGTTGTTATTGTTTTCTAATGTTGAGCTTTGAACAATTTATGTACTTTGAATATTAAACTTTTAATAAAACTGAACTTTTTCTGATGTATGGTGTGCAAATATTTCTCCCATTTAATATGGTATATTTTTAAGATGAATTCCATTTCTTTTGCCATAAAATCTTTTAATTTGATGTGGTATAATTTTTATTTACTTTGTTTTATATATACTTAGTCATTTTATATACTGTAAATTTATATGTATATATTTATATATGTATATACTGTAAATATATATAATTTTATATGTAATTAGTAAACTTTTAATTAAACTCAGTATAAGCAGTATATTTTATGGATTGTGATTTAATCTCAAAAATCTAAACTACCTTGGATTACTTCATGTCTTATGTGATGTATTTACACAGGGTTTTTGTTTCATTTTGTTTTGCATGAGGATATCCAATTTTGTATCATCTTTTGGAGAGGCTTTTATTCTCCACTAATGCACCCAGGTTTTTTTGAGACATGGTGTCCATAGATAAAAGAGTTTTTATGTGGAATTCCTATTCTATGCCATTGTCTGTCATTTTTATTTCAATACTGCATGGTTATATTTACTACAGTTTTATAACTTTTAAATCAGGAAATGTTATTTAATCAATCTTCCTTTTTTATTAGAAGAGCTTTGGTCATTAGGTTACTTTTTTAATTTCATCCAAATTCTAATAGTATTTTGATTTTGTGGGGAATAACAATAGTATTTTAATCAGAACTGCACCAATTTTTATAATTTTTTCCTAGTCATGTTGACAGTGCTAATTCTTCTAACCCTTGAACATTAAATATTTCCCAAGACTGACTGGTATTTCTGTTAACTTGACTAAGACCTTAGAGGTTTGGGTGCATACGTTTCATTTAGTTTAATTGATTCTTACATATTTATATCTTTTGAAACTATTTGTAATTGAGTTTTCTTTTCCTTTTTTGTCTGTCTTAGCTTGTAATTTGTATAAATAAATGCAAATGATTTTTGGTATTTAGTTTGCAGCCTACTAGTTCTCTATTGGTTTATTGCTTTTAAGATGTGTTTTAAAGCTGAGACTTTGAGGATTGAAAAAAATTATATCTTTAGTAAATAACAAGATTTTTCTTTTTCCTTTGTTTTCTTTTTCTAGTTTAATTGCTATGGTGAGAACTTCCATGTCTATATTGACCAATATTGGTTAAAGAGCACATATTTGATTTCTTCCTAATATCAGAAAGTACATTTCAACATTTTACTTTAAAGTATAATGTTGGATGAAAGTTTTATTATGTTCACAATTTGTCTTTTTTTTAATTATACAGCTTTATTTTAAACACAATGGCTTACAGAGTTATTCATAATAAAGTCATTTTAGTCATTTTAACACCAGTCTCATCACTAGTGTAACATTCCCTTCACCCCTGCTTTAATTTTTCAAATTCCCTGACACATGCCCCTTTGCAGGTATGAACAATTCACTTAATAGTGTTTGATACATCTAAATTACAATAGATTATAGAAAAATAATTAAAATAGCATTTGTGTAAATTGCCATATCTCTCAATGGGCCATTTATTGTCATTGTCTGAAAACATACTAAGCTCTATATTGATCATTCTGTTGTTGGTTTTGCTGGTTGAACTTTATGTGACTTCTATGACAATTTCACATCTAATTTGGTGTAGTCCTAGTGGATAATCAGTATTAAAATTATGGAACACCACAACTTTGAGGATTTGTGGAGCTGGACTGATGAGTTCATATGGCAACAATAGTGCTTTGATGATTCCTCCAAAAGGTTCCAGTGTGATCAGGTTCAAGGTCAGTATGTCCTTGAAATTTTCCTGCTAGTTGGGCCTCTCTTTTGAGAGTTAGATGAGTCTATAGCATTGACTGCTTTTGCAAACATGGTTAATGACTCTGGATCTGTTTTTGGCTGCCAGAACTTTTGCAAGTAAAGAGGAGCTGGGTAGGTGTCCAGGCCTGGCTCCCAACTCTGGAGATATCAGTCACCAAATTGGCATACCTGAAGTTTGTTGACAGTTAGGGGTCTCTGTATTGATCAGTGAAAAATTAGTGAGCCTGGGCCATTGGTTGGCTACACTTGTAAGGCCAGTCTGGGTCTGCATCCTCCAGGACTTCAATAGGATCTAGAATCTTCTGAAGGGTCCCATTGTGATCAGCTGGGGAGCCAGTATGCCCATGAATTTTTCATGCTAGTGATGCATCTCTTTTTTTTTTGAGAGTTAAATTAATTATTATTTTAAAGTATTCTTCTACCATATTTCCTCAAGGTTTTCTCTCATGAATGAAATATTGAATCCAGTCAAAACTTTCTATCATAAAATTATTTAAAAGAATATTTGCTATTTATATTTTATTTATGCATTCACTTAATAATTTATTATATTATGGACTCAAGTATATTTATTTTACACATTACTATTCACCAATACTATTTAATATCTGCTACTGCATAAATTATTTTCAGAAATCTCTTGAAGTTGAAATATCTTGACGTTTTTCAATTGTGTCCTGTATTCATTTGACACATTGCCTTAATTATGGTTTTCTTATATGTGTTTTTGACAATTTTCAGTATGTTTTAGCATTTCAAATTGTAACAAGTTTATCTGTGATTTTCCAGCGTATAAGACGATTCCTAATTTTGCAGTTAAAACATAGGTTTAGGCCTATATTCACTGTATCAGACAGAACATTCCTGTGCTGCAACTGTATGTACCAGAGTGAGCCAATCACAACAAGCAAAGGTTCAAAGGTTATACTGTAATAGACTTCCTCTCTGACTGGCCAATCAGAGAAGGCTTTTTACAGTGTAGATTCAGGTCCAGAACATTGTCTAATTTGCATGCATAAAAAGCCTGCTTGGATTGGCTGAATTAGAGAGGCAGTCTGAGCAGCCTTGCTGTGATTGGTGCAGGATCGAGTTGGAAAATTCGTTTTGTGTCAATATTCAGACAATTTTCGTTTAGCGGCATATTGAAACATTTTTCGGGATATACTCGGCGTATAAGAGACCCTCGATTTTCGGTTGACTTTTTTTGTTTCAAAATTCGTGAAGCGTTCCATATTAAAAAAAAAAAAAAGTCATCTTATAAGCCAGAAAATACAGTACCACTGCACCTTCCAATGCAGCCATTTATCCTCAAATTCCAGGTTCCTTATTGGTGCTTTATGCCCAAAGCAACTTTTGGACAATACATGAATGACTGAAATAGGATGACATCAGGTTTTAAATTATCTAAATTTGACAGGAAAATAAAATATATAACAACCCATCTATTTACTGCTGAGACAATTATACAGTAATGAGTAAGCAATTATTTTTTTTTATTTTTTTATTTTTTTTGGTTTTTGGGTCACACCCGGCAGTGCTCAGGGGTTACTCCTGGCTCCATGCTCAGAAATTGCTCCTGGCAGGCACGGGGACCATATGGGGCCCCGGGAGTCGAACCGATGATCTTTTGCATGAAAGGCAAACGCCTTACCTCCAAGCTATCTCCCGGGCCCCATCAATTATTTTATAATAGGAATCATGATCTGGATTCAAAAGTGAAAGAATGGGATCCTGACCAAATAGTACAGAGTTTGGGCACTGGTCTTGCAGCTACAGGTCTAGATTTCATCCTGGTATTCATATAGTTCACTAAGCTCTATCAGGAGTGATCACTAAGCACTGAACACAGTACTAAGCTCTGAGTGACACAGAAACTATAAAACCAAATAGAAAATACATCAAAAAAAAAACATACAAAATAAAATAGATGGGGGACTGTTTTAAGTATATTCTATTAGGTTCAAGACACAAAAAATTTTGTGGTATGAGTCCAGAAAGTTGTCTCTACAAATTTGAAACTAATAAAAAAATAGTTGATAGGAATCTTTAAATAGAATGCAATGTTTTGTTTTGATTTGGTTTGTTTGGTTTTTGGATCCCACCTGGCAGTGATCTGATTTTACTCGTAACTCTGCACTCAGAAATCACTCCTAGCAGGCTGAAGGTACCATATGAAATGCCAGGAATCAAACCAGGGTCAGTCCCAGGTCAGCCACTTGCAAGGCAAATGTCCTACTGCTGTGCTATCATGCAGCTCCAAGGATTCCATGTTATATGTACCTTTATGTAGTCATTAATGTGATTAATTATACTTATTTTTCCAAACCTAGGATATGAGGGGATTGATCATTAATGTTCTTTTACAGATTATAAGTTGAGTGATATTTTTGTAGTACCTCCAAAAATGTTCAATAATACTGTATAATTTCCGCACAGATGTTTCATTATGAAATTTACAGATTGAAACAAAATAGATTTAAAATAAAAATATCTATAAATTATTCTCTATTGACTCTTAGTACCTAAATTGTTTGCAGCCGAAATTAATGTCTCTGACTATCTCTAATTCTAATTCACTGGCACATGGAGCACCTTTAAAGTTAATTTTAATTACAAAATTAAATTCCTATTCTCTATTACTTGCCTTTTGTTTACTTGCTCAATTCCAGCATATATACACATATATATTTTTTCAGATTGGATAAACTTAACTTCAAGTGAAATCATGTTTATTGACTAGACAACAGTGATGTTTACATTTTTTTTTATTTTGGGCCACACCCCATGATGCTCAGGGGTTACCTCTGGCTATGCGCTCAGAAATTGCTCCAGACTTTGGGGACCATATGGCATAGGATGGAACTTCCTAGGCTAATGTGAGAAAGGCAGATGACTTACCCTTTGTGCCACCACTCTGGCTCCTGATATTTACATTTAATTTTGCCTTTTGTATTGAAGAATCAACTTCTTTCTAAAAAAACATAGGTAAGCACCAGCTTTTTCAATTGATTTTTGGGGAATTTTAAAGCATTGATAACACATGTTCCTTTGTCACATTATGCATTTCACCATATGAAGAACATCAACTTCCTAAATATTCATAAAATTTATTTTTAAGATGTATTCTTTGTGCTACATAGTTCTGAGGCAAACTATACCATTATTCAATATCAGAAAATGTTTCATAGGTTAATATAATACAGTAAATGCTTCTGCTTTGCCTTTTTAATTATTATCTCACTCAAACTATGGAAACCCCTAAATTTATTGACTTTGTGTTTTTACCTTTTCTAAGATGTTTATGGTGTATAGTCACTTTGCAGACTGTCAATAAGCATTTGAGATTCTCTCATGTTTTTGCATAAGTTAATAGTCCTTTTTATTTTGCATTGTGAGAAAATATCAGTTTACTTTGCATCATCCATTGAAAAGCATCTAGTTTGTTTCATTTTCATTTTTTGGCAATTAAAATTTTAAAAATATTAAAAATATTGTGTTAAGAATTATTATGCAGATTTTTGTGGAGACATACATTTTTCAATTCAATTAGAAAATTGGCGAGGGTTATTCTGTAAATATGAATTAATTCAGATTGATTGACAATATTGCCTTGGTCTCTTAGATCCAAGATCTTAGATCTTGTTAGCTTGATCTATCAATTATTTAAGAATGGTTTTGAAATCTCCAGCTATGAGAGTAAATTTTAATTTTATTTTCATCAATTTCTTCATATATCTTTAACATCAAATAAGTTCCACATGTCTAGGAATAATATTTTCAAACAATAGAAGTATTTTATTATTATGCATTTTTTAAATTTTCTTAATGTTTATGATATAAGGTGTACATTTACTAAAACTGATAGTTATTAAAGTTTCTTTTGATTTGTGCTATGCTGCTATTTTATATATTTATTTCATTACTTTCAAAATATTCAATTATTAAAGCTGGATTTTCTTAGTAAAATGTATTATACATTTAGACTTTTAGGATATTTCAGATTATTATATTATTATTTCTGTGTAATTAATTTTGACACATATATAATCATTCTTTAATGTTCTTCATGTAATTTGTTCGTATATAATATCATTATATTTTCCTTTTGTTGCATTTTGATTACTATATTATATATTATTGAATTATTTTTCTTAAAATTACTTTATTTAAACATTGTGGTTACAAGGTTATTCATAATACACTGATTTCTTTTTCATAGTTACAAAATTGTCAGATTTAATTTCAGTCACAATGTACAACATTCTTCACCAGTGTACATTTTTTCCTAATTATTTTTATATAATAATAATTTTTATTTTGACCAAAGTGGATTATATATCTTTCACAGTAATATTTTAGGTACATATTAACATTGAATTAGGGAAATTCCCACCACCAAAGTTGTCCTCCCTCCACCCCATTCCCAGCATGCATCCCATCTCCCCCTCCCTTATCCCCCCCCCAGGCTGCTATTATAAATGATTCTGTATCTAGCTTTTTGTAGATTAGGTATGAATTCTGTTGTCATTGGCTTTGAATTTGGTGTTTAAGTCCAGTCATTTTTATTACTACTTAGTGATCATATGTTGCATTAAAGCACTTTGGATGGGCTTAGATGGTGGTGGATGGTGATGAAAGGGCCTTTCTCCTCTAGCCCAGGACCACGTGTATGCTCCTCTCCCAGCTGTAGGGGTATCAGTTTCAGGATAAAGCGAGGAAATCATTCACAGACAGGTTACCAGGAGATATCATTTTTATTCAGCCCTGGCCACATGTGTCGCTTCTCTCATAACATTTTACACTGGATCTCTACTCAGTCCTGCATTATACCTTGTCCCTCAGCTATCCCCTCTCCATCCATCTTCCTTGCTCAATATCTCTCCCCAACTCCTCTCCCAAATCTCTTCTCAATCTCCTTATCTCCCCCGCTGGCCTTCTGGCCAAACTTCTGTAACCCCTCAAAGACCTCGCCAGAAATGGGCAGGTCTTTCTTGCAGGTAAGGTTACAAGAAGAATGGGGGGGTGGGGTTACAATTGCCCCTTTATCTTAAATTAAATAAAAACAAAAGAGTATTGGATTGATGAGAGGATTTTGGAGGATTGAGGAGGTGTCAAGAGAGAAAGCAGGAGGAGAAAAGATGGCTGAAAGACATGTTAGAATGCAGGGCTGAACAAGGATCCAGAGTAAATGGTTATGATAGGCCACATATGTGGTGGCTAGGGCATGAATACAGATGATATACCCTGAAGCTTGCCTGTGAGTTTTCTGCCTGTGCAACCACCTCAGAACCGCTAGCTGAATAGAGGGCCAGACACGTGGCCTGGGCTGGAGGAAAAAGGTCTCTCATCCCTCCATCACCATCCACCACCATCTATGCCCATCCAAAGGGCTTTATGCAACAATCATACAACTGTTTGGTCTTGGTACCTTCCATTATTTCCCCCTCAATTTGATAGGCAGACAAGATGGTTCAAGTTATGTGGTCCTGTTTGAAGAAAAGAAAAGAAATAAAATGGGGTAAAAATCAGACTAGCAGAAAATGGACAGAGTCCTCGCAGTGGTCCTCAAACTACGGCCCGCACATCAAAATAAGATGTATGCAGTGTGAATAGGAATTTGTTCGTAATTTTTGTTTTTACTATAGTCTGGCCCTCCAATGGTCGGAGGAACAGTGAACTGGGCCCCTGTTTAAAAAGTTTAAGAACCCATTAGAGGCTCTAAACATCAATTTGAGAGAAAAAAAAAGGGAAAAAAAAGAGGAGAAACACCACAACAATACAAAAAGAAAAATCAAACAAAAAATTCAATAAGCACGACAGCAATAAAGACAACTTTACTGATTATATTATCAGCTTGATTTAGACTTCCAGTAAACTATAATAAATATTTTATGTATTTTTATTTCTATTATTTTGTTTTGATTCTTTTTGGTGATTATCTCACTCTACTTATATGCCCACTTTGTGTTTATTTTATAGGCTATTTTCTCAGTATTTTCTAGTCTACTTATTTTATGAATGTTTAGCAAATTATTGAGGTATGAAGGCAAATAAAATTGAATTTATTAATGTATACTGCATGGATGTATTAATTTTCCATATATTGTGGATGATTATCATGGTCAGGTTTTATATTATATTTGTCTTTTTATATAGAGTATAATTTTGCATTTTGACATGGTAAGTATTTTTTGGAAGGGAGGTTATTTTGGGTCACACCAGACATCATCAGGGATTACTCCTGGCTCCATGATCAGAAAATGCTCTGTGCAGGCTTGGGGGACCCTATGAGATGCTGGGATTCAAAACACCATACTTCTGCATCCAAGGCAAATGCCCTACATCCATGCTATCTCTCCGGCCCCATGGTAACTATTTTAAATTACCTGTCTGATATCTAAAAAATCTTTGTTATATCCTAGTTTTTATGATAACCTTTTATTCTGTGTTTATGTTTCCTTGACCTTGTGAATTTGTTAGTTATTTTTATTAAAATTTAGGAAAGCTGTAATGTTCTACACTAATAGGTAAGGTGAAGTAATAGGAATTAAGATAACTGTGCCTTTAGGATAAGTATATGTTAATATGATTCTAATATTTGTTTAATGTTAATGAGTTTAATGTTAGTCATATTTCTAGGTGTTATAATTTTCCTAGTGTCCTTGGATACATCTCTGGTCCTCACTAGAATATCTTAGGCACTATTGATTAGAATGCCTTAGGTCAACCCTCAATATCAATTAACTGTGATGATGGAAATGTAGGATATTTTACTTAACATATACATAGAAGGTAGAAAACATATTATTACTATTTACATATCTGAGAATTTATATGTACTGATATGTACAATTGTGAAATTATTAATTTTCTTTCCCATGACTGAGCATTCTTCATATATATGCTAGATTTCCAATGAAGAAACTAAGAATCTGAATTTGGATAAATGTGATTCACCTTATCTAATACTAGAAACTAGAAAAATGTGCCACTATATTTTTTTGTAATAGTTCACAGGTTACTTTCAAATACATCTTTTTTTGTTTTGTTTTGTTTTGGAGCCACACACAGTGATACTAGAATATTATTCCTGGCTATGTGCTAAGAAATCGCTCATAGCTTGGGGGACCATATGGGACACCAGAGACTGAACAAGGTCTGTTCTGGATCTACCAAGTACAAGGCAAACACCCTACCGCTATGCTATCTCTCCTGTCCTACCTTCAAATATATCTTAATTTTAGGAAACATAGGGTATTTTCCTTGCAAATAGCAGATCTGGATGTGATCTCCAGCACCACCCGATATCCCTCCCAAAAAGCCAGGAGTTATCCCAGAACACAAAACAAGGAGAAAGCCCTGAACACAATGAGGTGGGATAGTAAAACAAAAATTATAGAAATGTTCATTATATAAATTATATATATTCATTAAATATTATATATATACATTTTAAATAATTGAGTGTTTGGGGGTAAGATTTAGCTTATGTTCAAGGACTATTACTGACTGTGCTCAGGAATGAGCCTGGTAAGGCATGGAAAATATACATGGGACCTGGGATCAAACTAGGAACAAGCAAGTCAAGAACCCAAATACCTTTTCTTTCTCTCTGGCCCCTAATATCATTTAATAAATCAATCAATGCTAATTGAGAAATAAGCAAAGGTAATTTTATTTCTTAGAATTTATGAGTATTAAAACAAAACAAACTTTTAACTAGTACCTATGTATATATTTAATAAAACAAAAATAAAAGATATGTTCCTAATCTCCAAAGTTATTTAAATCATAAATTTTCATAAGATCTAAATAGTAAAATGACTAATTTTTTAAAGTGTCAACCTACTAAATTAAATTTTAATGACAGTAGAACAGTGTTATAGATATGTTGAAATGACATGACAACATTTTGTTTTCAGTATTACACATTTCATTTTCAGTTAATGAAATTCTTTCTTTTCTTGAATTCAGATAATAAAGTTTTGTGTATGAAAATTATCCTAATGAGAAAAATCTGGGACATGTTTACAAGAATACTATTCCCTAGCCTTTACTTACAAGCTAGATATAAAAGAAACAGTTGGTACTCATGGGTTTTAGAATAGAAAAATTATCCTTAAATTTCCCCACAAGCGACACATATATGAACAGTAAACAATTTATCCTATTTGATGGAATCCTAGGAGAAATATATACCTAGATTTAAATTGATCAAATCTTAAGTATCAATCCATTATGCAAAATAAAGCATGTTTTACATTATATTCCAATGTTTAGACTGTTGAGCTATAAGAGTTAGTCTTAAATGCATCCTCTCGTTTTTAACTAAGATTGTGTCCTTATTTCAGTAATGTGCTGCTGAAAGTTTTAGGTAGTGTAAATTTTATATTCTCAGTTTCAAAAATATACTACTAAATAGTCTTTAATGTAATTATTTAAAAGTTAAGACTATTAAATGTGTTTTCTGTCTTCTCTTTATTCTAAAATATTGTAGTAATATATTTTACTACCATGAGACTTTATGTCCTTGATATCCAAATGCTCTACTTAACACTATAAACCAAGATTCAGTGACTATTGAGCAAGTTTCTAACGTTAAAATATCAAATCATTTGGTTCAAACAACTGTCATTATTATATTTTTTAGAAAAATATGCTATTGGAGATCATGCTTACAGAACATACTCATGATTTCAAGCCCACACAATATTTTAATTCCATAAGGTGTGTGGGTGGCTATTTCAAATTGACATAGTTTTGTGTTATTTTTTACATGCAAAATTATTATCAGATGGAGGGGAAATTAAATATTCTGAATGTGATAAAAAAAACCCTCAGTGTTCTTGACTTATTACCAACTGCTAACTAAAGCTATAATTTATCCCTTTTAGGAAAATGAACAACCTTAACAACATTAGTATTGATAAAAAAAAAATAAAAATAAAAAAATGTCAAAATAGCGGAACAAAATTCTTATGTTAACTTACTGTAGAAATATGAGCAAGACTTATAAATGTCATATAACTTTATCAAATAATTTCCTAATTCTAAAATATTTTATAAGACAAACTATAGGCTATCATATGAATGAGTATTTTAGATCAACTATCTGACAACTTATAATGTTGATTAGAATAATAGTAAATATAATACTTTATTGAAATGTTGTCAAATTACATTTGGTCATAATAAAACTCATATGACAGTAAATTAAACTTTTTTGTCACAAAAGTATCAGATGACATTCATGTTGACAAACCATACCACACCATAGAATCTTCATTAAATTTTAGTAGTTCACATTTGAAATAACTAGTATAGCTTATTATGTAGACAATTTCTAATTTTTCAGAACATACATCAATATGTTAATACATTTCTAAATAAGGAGACTAATAAAATAGAATTACTATCATCTAGCATCATACTATGAAAGAGTCATACTGCTTTCATTAACAAAGACGACAGTAACTTATTCAATCTTTTAATTTTAGATCATATTTTTTTTTTTTTGGTTTTTGGGCCACACCCAGTGACGCTCAGGGGTTACTCCTGGCTGTTCGCTCAGAAGTCGCCCCTGGTCTGGGGGACCATATGGGGCACGGGGGATTGAACCATGGTCCGTCCAAGTCTAGCGCGGTAAGGCAGGCACCTTACCTCCAGCGCCACTGCCCGGCCCCTAGATCATATTTTCTAATGCTATACATGTAAATTCAGTATCCAATAGTTTTATTTTCTTTTTTAGAATTTCTGATAAAGGGAATAAGATCCTTGATCCATTTATAAAAGTTAGTGTTCACTTTTTCTGGATATTTTCTACACATCGAATGTAATTTTTCATTAATTACATTTAATTACGATGATTTTTCCTTGAGTTTATTATGTTATTACTTTAATACTAATTTCGAGCCCTTCTCTTTTAGATAAGGGTTTTTCAAAAATGTCTCGTACTCTATTAGAGTCATTTGAGCCAAATTGTCAAAGCAGTTTTCCTTACCAAGATAAAAAGCCATTGCGAGTTAACCAAATCACTCCTATTCATTCATAGATGTTATCAAGGTAGTAGCAATGCTGCCAAGGTTCACTAGCGACATGCTCTCCCTTCTTTAAGTCTTCAGGTACCTATTATGTCTTCATCTTTTTCCTACCTAAATACCTATATTTTTACTGAATATTTTGTTGTTGTTGTTGTTGTTGTTGTTTTGGGGCCACACCCGGTAATACTCAAGCGTTACTCCTGGCTCTCTGCCCTTAGAAACAGCTCCTGGATTGGGAGATTACATGGAACTCCAGGATTCAAACCACCGTCTGTCCTGGATCGGCTGCGTGCAAGGAAAACACCCTATTGTTGTGCTATCACTCTGGCGCCATCTGTACTTAATAATAAGAAAGGAGTCTCATCCAAATTTCTAGTCTACACTGATTGTAAGAAAAAATATTCTTTTAGTGTCAAAATGTCTTCAGCTCTTTCAGAGGTGTCAGTGAGATGTGCTCAAAGGCTTCCATAAATTTCCTACCCAACTGTAGTAGCTTAGTTATAAATTTGAATTACTGCTTCTAGAAACAAAGAATAGAATCATTTTATTTCAGAAATTCTTAATGGATATCGCTTATGTGGAGATTATTGTATATAAATTTAGGACTGGAGAATGCATTTCCTCTTCCCTGACAGCGTTGGCTGACCCCTTGGTTCAGTTCTTTTCCCTTTTTGTGTGTGTGTGTTTGTTTTACTCCTGGCTCCATGCTCAGAAATTGCTCCTGGCAGGCACGGGGGACCATATGGGGCACCGGGATTCGAACCGATGACCTTTTGCATGAAAGGCAAACGCCTTACCTCCATGCTATCTCCCGGGCCCCTCAGTTCTTTTCCTTTAATGAACATGGACTGAAGACAGTCACTTATTCACTTCCTGGAGACAACTACTAGTGAAGTTGGGTTCCCTTTACCCAATTTGTAACTGTATTGAAGGAACATCAAACCCTCCAAACTCCTCATAGGACTGATAAAGGACTTTGTTGCAACTGCTTTGCTAGGCATTCTCTCCTTTTGTCTACCATAATCTTATTTGAAATCCTCTCACAGGTGTCAGTATTGAGATCACTCTTTCTTGGTTGTTATGAATTTTTTATGTTATTATTGGTTTAGTTGTTTTTAGTTTGGTTTCACAGCCAGGGAATATAAGGCTTAATCTTGGATTTGCATTCAGGGGTCAACTCCTAACAAGGTTCAGGGATTCATACAGGGTGCCAAGGATTAACTGAGTCTCTCTTTGCATGTAAGGCCAAGTAGCATTCCCTCTAAAATTACTCTAAGCCCTTATTTAATTTTGAACTCATATCACCACCACAGACTTCATTTTTGCAAATCCATAGCTACCTTAACCAATTTTAAATGCCCTGACAAGTGCATTTTAAATTTGTTATTTGATATCATTCAGCCCATGGATTGTTTTCTCAAGTAGAAAAGGCACTAAATGTATGAAACACTAAATAAACCAATCAGCTTCATGAAACAAGTAAAAAGTTAAATATTACTAACAAGATATAAGGAACTAATCTAGTTTAATCTCAATAAATTTAGTTGTCAACCAAAGATTAGTATTGTCACAACAAATGAAATATTTAAGAGTATATTAAATAATGTAACCAAATATATAAATCTAAGACTTGATATATGAAATAAAACTATTTTTGGCAGGTGATTTTTGTTTTTAATCTTTAAATTCTTCAAACCTCAATAACATACAAATTAAACAAATATGGATTTTAGGTATTTTATCAAAACAAAATAAAATTGTATGATAATTCTGAATAATATATTGCTGTCTTTATGGACTAAAATAGTATTTTTATATTAAAATTGTATGAATTAATTATTAAACATAAGTCCCTAGGTGAGCAGATATAATTAAAATAATAATGAAGAATCCTGTCTGATTATTAAAGCTTTTGTGAAAAAAATGTAAATACCCTTAAGAGATGCTCATGATGGGGGCAGAGAGGATGTATAGTATGTAGGGCTTGCCTTATATGCAGGCAACCAGGATTAAATCCCCAGCATCCCATTAGGTCCCCAGAACCTACCAAAAGTGATTTCTGAGCACAAAGCCAAAAGTAATCCCTGAACATCACTGAAGTGGCAAAAGAGAGAATGAGAGAGAAGCCATGAGGTCTCAGACATAGAACAAAATCATGGAGTTGATCACCCAAATCTCATTAAACTGAATCTCATAAAATGATTGTAATTTATTATATTTTTAGAAAAATAAGGATTTAGCAAAGTATCTTTGTAAACAACAAGGTTATCAATCTTTCCAAAACTATAACTCACATATAATATTATATAATATTTTAAGTTAAAAAGATTTTGTATTTAATCAAATTTACATTTCTAAGGTATTTGTTTAAATTATATAGTATGTATATACATTTAAATTCAAATGTATATTGCCTTACTTAAATGTACTTACCAGAACTCTTAAAGTATATAACTTTTTATTATAATTTTTGAAAATTATTTTTATTTAAACAGTTTATTTACAGATTTGTCATAATATAATTTCAGTCAATATTATTCCAATATAAATCCAGTGTCAGCAACTGATCAACTATGAACTAAACTTTTGTCCTTATACTGCACCCTATTTCTTTACCAAACTCCCTTTCAAAATATTTCAAAAAATAATTATATTTTGGGATGCATGCTTACAATAATGTTGGCTTTGGTCTAGATACTATATCATCTCATCTGCACCGCACTCATGCCATTAGCCAGCCTGCTTCTATCCTCTAGCCTTCATATTATATGCCTTCTCAGACATTTTAATACATGTAGTCCAGGACCAAGTGTCTGTTCATTCCCATATCCTTCTGCTACATATAACATAAAAAGTGAGAACATAGTGCATGTCTACTTTAAATTTTGATTTATTTCGTATAACACCACTTGCTACAATTTCATCCAAGTTTCAATAAATAATTTGATGTTATTGTTCTTTATGACAGGAAAGAATCTTGTAAAGAATGGAGAGATACTGTAGTGGGTAAAGCACTTCTTTGTATGTGAATAGTTCTGTAGCTCTGTATGTGACTCCTTGCAAAACACTAGAAGTGATCCCTAAGCACAGAACTAAGAGTAAAACTTCATTCTAGCTCCATCTTACACAGCATTCTTTTTCCCCCCAAATAAAATTTCATGCATATATATACCACAGCATTATTTTTATGCATTCATTTCTAGTTTGTACATTTGTAATTGTATATTTGTGTTGTTGCTCTCATATTCTGGCTAGTGTCCTAAGGACATAATTAAAAATAGATGTGCATAACTCCTATTAAATTAGTGTTCCCTTTTGTGTTTTGGATATATTTAAATTT
>PVKC010004269.1:0-36193 GCA_004027635.1 Crocidura indochinensis | reverse complement strand
TTATTCATCCTAGCCACTACACGTGTGGCATACATCATAACCTTTTAAGCAGCTAGCCCTGCATCTTAACTTCTCTCAGCCATCTTTCCTCTGACCTTCAATTTAGAAGAGCTCCAATCCGGCAAAAGCCAAAGACAAAAGAGATCCTCCCCTCTGGGTCAGAGCCCTTAAGTACCTTTCCCAGACCCCTCCCAGGAAACGGGCAGGGTCTGCAGGTAAAGTTATAGGTCCTTTCTCGTTCCCAAGAACCCGCCCATAAATGGGTGGATCCCAGGTACTCCGGGGTGGAGCTACAGTAGTTTTCTTAATAGGACAAAAACATGAGCTAGGAAAGATACTGGCACATTTAACATTTATATCACAATGTTATTCACAATAACCAAGATCTGGAAACAACCAAGGTGCCCAATGATAGATTAGTGAATAAAGAAGAAGACTAGTTTATAAACAGCTATTAAAAAATGAAATTTTGCCTTTTTGTGACAGTATAGATGGAACTGGAGGGGCTCATGCTGAGTGAAACCAAGCAGAGGGGGAAAGACAAATACTAGGCATGATATAAAGAAACAAAGCAAAGGAACAGAGAAAGTCAATGAAACCCCATCCTTAGACTTGGAAGGCAGAACCCAGGTGGCCTCATGGGAGGAGGGAGAAAGACTCTGCAGCAGGGAGAAAGGCCAGTGGATTGTGGCCAAGGGATAATGGTTCAGTAGTGAGTGTGATGTGGTAAAACATATTTGAGGAGAGCTGAATCATATCCATTTGTGGAGCTGGAGCAATATTACAGAGGGTAGGACATTTGCTTGCATGTATTTGACCTGAATTTGATCCTTGGCACCCATATGGTCCCCTGAGCACTGCCAGGAGTTATCCCTGAGTTCAGAGTCAGGAGTAATCCTGACATCTGAGCACTGCCAGATGTGGCCCCCCAAACCAAAAAAAAAAAAAAAAAGTCCAGTTATGTGTTTTTCTTGTTAAATGATGAACTCCAAAAATCGTGGCTTTCTTTTTTGCTTTTCTTCTTTCTTTTTGTTTTTCTTTTCTTCCTTCTTTCTTTCCTTCTTTTTTTTTCTCTTTCATTATTCCTTCCTTCCTTCCTTCCTTCTTTCTTTCTATTTCTTTCTTCCTTTCTTCCTCCCTTCCTTTTCCCTTCCTTCCTACCCTCCTTCCTTCCTTCCTTCCTTCCTTCCTTCCTTCCTTCCTTCCTTCCTTCCTTCCTTCCGTTCTCTCTATCTCTCTCTATGTTTTTGCTTTTGGAGGCCACACCCAGTGACACTCAGGGGTTACTTCTGGCTATATGCTCAGAAATTGCTTCCAACTTGAGGGATATATGGGACACTGGGGAATCGAAGCACGGCCTGTCCTAGGTTAGCGTGTGCAAGGCAAACCCCCTACTGCTTGTGCCACTGCTCTGACCCCAGATCTTGGCTTCTTGATTTTGTTTATGGTGCTCAGAAGCTACTCCCAGGGAGGACCATATAGTGCCAAGGGTTGAACAGGGCCTTCCTATGTAATGCATGTACTCCACACCTTCTTGAATCATCTTCCTGGGCCCAACACAGTTTTTTTAAACCAATGCTTTCTCAATAATTACACATGTATCTGTATACATAATATGATTTTCTCTTTATCAAAGAATAACTTTTCAATAGAAATATTGTAGACTGACCTTCATGAAAGCAGGATGGATAGAGGGAGAAACTGAGTCATGAGACAGTCACAGCCAAGGCCTTGGTTACTCCCTGGAGGGTTCTAAGACTGAGTCAATGACCCAGGCCTTGGTCTGCCAACTTGTACCTATGCTCTATGAAGGTCACTCTTGCAGCTAAGACAAGCCTGCAATGCTGAGAGCTGTTAAGGGCAACATTGAAAGAATTTGGGGGATCAGAATCCCCCAAAGTCTTAGAGCAGGAATCTGCATAAATGTTTCATTATCCCCACAAGAAGACCTTTTAAAAAACAAGCTAATAATAGAAAATGACAGTGGCCCCCATCTCCATCAACCCAGAAAAAGGGTTGCTTACTCTAACGTATATATTTTCTCCATATTTTTAATTATCCAAACCATTGTATGGATAGGAAATGTGCATTATATGCATAAGCACACATATATGTGTACATCTGTATATCCAAAACTTAACCACAATTGTTTTGTATGTTTGTGTCTCCTCTTTTTTTCTGAATACAGCTTAAACATTTTCTTTGTATTAACACAGGTATAGAAGATACATTTAGCCTTTTCCTAGCAATTTCACAGCAAAAGATTTTCACAAAGGGGTAGTCTGTGATGCAGATACAAAATATTTATTGTGGTTAAAAAAATCAAGTACCACTTAATGTCCAACAATAACTGATTATAGAATGTCTCTGCTATTGTAATGGTAATCAAAGTTTGTAATAAGGGAAAGATTTTAAAAATAATCTTCTAAAATTTTTATTTTATTAAAGCATGGTGATTTACAAAGTTATTCATAGTTGAGTTTTAGACATACACTGTTGCAGCATTGATTCTACTCCCAGTAAAATTGATTTTATTTCTATTCTCATTGTAGTGCTATGGGGGGGTTAAGTGTTCACAATTATTACAATGCTGGGGTCACATACTTTGCTTCAGTGCCAGGAATACAATCCTGGACCACACATTGTAGGGCATGTACTCTGCTGAGTCACAGCTCTGGGTCCCAGAAATCTCTTTTGATAATCTGAGATGGGGCCGGGCGGTGGCGCTGGAGGTAAGGTGCCTGCCTTGCCTGTGCTAACCGAGGATGGACCGCGGTTCGATCCCCCGGTTCCCCATATGGTCCCCCGTGCCTGCCAGGAGCGACTTCTGAGCGAATAGCCAGGAGTAACCCCTGAGTGTCACGGGTGTGGTCCCCCCACCAAAAAGAAACCAAAAAAAAAAAAAATAAGAAAGATAATATGAGAACCTGTGCCAACATAGAGAACATAGAGAAGAAAAACTCAGGATACAAAACAATGACATTTGGTGGGAAAACAGGAGGAATACACATTGGAAAAAACAGTCAAATATTTACCACAGTGTTACCAGTATTATTAATGATTAAAATGCCTTTATAATTTTTTCAGAAATTTTGTTTTATAATCATGACAAATTTTTAATTCTACAAATTGAAGCAGCAATTGGAGTATATCAGTGCTTCTCAATTATTTTTCTGTCATGCCCCCCTAGGAAGAATAAAACATTTTTCGCACCACTCCCCCCACCCCACAAACTGTAAATAGTATCTTTATTAAAAAAACTTTAACCTGCAAAACAAAACTATATAAAATAATTTGAGCTGATTTTTTAATCAGAGGTGATGTCTGGATTAATGGCTACAATGAGCACGTTTTACAATGCATAGCTTTTCGAAGCGGGGTTTGAAGTAGGACACAGCAACTCTCAGCTCCAGAGACATACAGAGACATAAACACGGGGCTTATGACAGTGTTTGCCGAGGTCAAACACGCCCCCTTTTACAGAGCGGGGGTGCACCCCACTATTTGAGAAGCACTGATGTATATAGAAAACTAGTTAATAAAGCTCATGGTACAGGGGTCCTCAAACTTTTTAAACAGGGGGCCAGTTCACTGTCCCTCAGATCGTTGGAGGCCGGACTATAGTAAAAACAAAAACTACGAACAAATTCCTATGCACACTGCATATATCTTATTTTGAAGTGAAGAAACAAAATGGGAACAAATACAGTATGCGGCCCGCGGGCCATAGTTTGAGGACCACTGGAATGATATGACTTCTATATCATTCTAGAAACTTCCACCTCCCTACATTTTTTTTCTTGTAAGGCAATAAATGTGATTAGTTTCACTTACATCCTTGTAAGAATGTTCTCAATGATATAAAAACACAAATGCAAGCGAATACTCTATGCATTACTCAATAGACACCCCAAACTTTATATGCAGACTTTTTAAAATCTCAAGTACATCAACCTCATTATTTTGGTGTCTAAGTAGTGTTTTGTATTTTCCTAGAGGGAGTTGAATGATAATTTCTAATTATCTTAATTTCAAATTATGTAGATAGATAAATACATTTTTGAATAGACTATTACAGTTATAAGAAACACTGAACTTTTGCATTTTGCTGCAACTTGAATGAAATGAAAGGGGTTCAGATTAAGTGAAATAATTCAGAAGAGGACAATTGTTCAATGATCTCATTCATAGGTGGTATATTAAGAAAGAAAGGAAGAGGATGAATAGAGCCCAATTATAATAAAGTATTTAACTCTAACAACAGAACTAAGGTTACATACCAGGGGTAAAGTCGGAGGAAGTTTGAGGTGGACTGAAAATGACCTAAGAACAATGGCAAAGAAATCATGGAATTTTGATGGTGGTACAGTAACCTAAAAAACAAACATCCACATAATTTCAAGTCATCTTACTTCAATCAAAGACAATTTTGGGGGCCAGAACAATAGCACAGTGAGTAAAGCATTTGCCTTGCATGTGAACAATCCCATTTTGATCCCTGACATACCGTATGGTCTCCCAAGTCTGCCAGGAGTGATTTCTGAGTGCAGGAAAAAAAAAGACAATTTTAAACTTGAAGTATTTGTTTAAGGTTGGATGAATGAGTTTAAGAGAGGAAAGAAGATTCTTTTTCCTTCTGTCATATCTGGGAATCATTCTCCTTCTTATTTTCTGACTTTACTTCTTACACCCTTTGCTGCTAGCTCTAATTCATACACTTGCTGCAGAAGGAGAGAAAGGTAGGGGTTTGAGGAGGAGAGAGAGAGGGAAAAAGCGGATTGGTATACAAAAATCCCTCTCATCCTTATTTCCTCAAAATCTTCCCTAGACAGTGGTGGTCTAAGATATTTCCTGCTGTCATTGAGCTGTGTTCTAATGGGGGGAGATTAGCAGACACTAAGCACAAAATTCAGATGTTGATAATTTGTTGGTATCTGGTTGGTTATGTTGGTATCTGGGTCGACCTATCTTATCAAACTGCCTCTTGTTCTCCTTAAGGAAGTCCTGGTGTCGGGTGGGTTCTCCCAGGCTGGCACACAAGTTGGGGACAAGGTGTCCTGTGCCTTCTCGAGCTCCCATGGGACTTCTTCTTCTTGCATTCCCCTGGTGATACAGTGTAGGGCTGACAAATCAACACATCTTGATCCCTGTGTTCCTTGTGCCTAGTACTATAACCAGGGTTTTACATGGACAAACTTGCAAGAATATTATGAGGTTGGTAGATGATCATTTCCATTTTACAGATGAGAAATCTGAGAGATGGGAAGAAGAGAAGGAAGCAGAATTTGAACCACAGCTAACTGTCTCCCTGGAATTCTTAATGCCTTGACTGCAGCAGCACATAAATCTGTGTCAATAGATTGTCTTGTTCTTTTTAAAAGTTGGGAATCTTGCTTTTGTGATAAATATTCCCAGGATCATTGATTTTTCACTCAATGCTTCTTGACTATTTCTGATAAACAAGTAAATTAATTAGCATATATTACTAGAACCTACTCTGTTCTGGGGAACTTTGTAGGAATTGGGGATAGCATGATTGGGACAACCACTTTCTCTGGTGGATGAAAAGGTGATAATTAGAAACAGACTGCAGTCAGAATGCTATGAAATGCAGTATTAATAGTAGTAACATGGCACTAATACTAAATAACAGTGGCATGCTAAGACCTAAGTCAAGTAGCCCACAGGCATTGCCTTTAAGAAGTCCCCTAATGATGGGAATGTTGCACTGGTGATGAGGGTGTTATTTACATGACTGCAACCCAACCACAAATCATGTTTGTAATCAAGGTGTTTAAATAATATATATATGTATGTATATATATATAAAGATGAATCACGAGACTTTTACAGATGAGGGGACAAAGACTTGAAAGTCAGTGCCTACCTGTTAAATAGATGGAATGTAGGACCCTGAGTTATGTGTAAATTTCAGAGAGGCTTGTTTCCAAAATACTTAGAACAACCAAACAAGTCATTGTTTGTCTAATATGCAAATTGAACCATGTGTTTTGCTTTATTACTATTTGTTCAGTCTGACAAGATCCTACCTTCCAACTGGCATTTGGACCCAACAACTCTGACTTTAGGGTTGAAGCTGTTGCCACCAATGGGAACTGTCACTAAACACAGGATCCACAAGCAGCATATTCTGGAATGTTCCACAGGATCAGAGTGTTTCCAGTTTTTGCTGCCTTTTTCTGGCCAACGTATCAAGATGATGCAGGCTCTGAGCGCTGTGAATGGCGTGTGCTATCTTGACAGTCATATATGTGTGTTTACATGTGAGTTGGGATGCATGTGTATAGGTGTGTACACACAAGCATGTATGTGTGCATTTCTTTGTGTGGCTTGCACACGCTGGGCATATGTGGGGGAACAGGGATGGAGACAGGGAGGAAGGGTGGAGGATCTGGCCACCTTTGCCCTCCAGGTGAGAGAAGACAGCAGCTAAGCAGCAAAATGAGCGGCTCAGCTTCAAGCTGCTGCTTCCAGAGGGAAATCAATGATTTAGTTAAAGCCTCGCATGCCCCTCACTGTGGATTGGGGCCATCCCGGTGGAGCTGCTCTGCAGAGCCTTTTTATAAACCAGCAACAATTCACACTCTAAATGAAGTCCTAATAAACTGCCGCTGCAGCCCTGCCAGGAGCAGGCGGGTAAACACTTCCTTTTAATAAAACACGCGTGCGCTGAGCTCAGCATGGCTGATACACCATACCTTGAGCTTCCTGTTTTTTTTAGGGCATGTTGAGGGATCCCTTGCACATCCTTCTCGCGTGAGTTGATCTGTGTGCATTCACCCAGCTTTGTGCACCTGGGCTCTCGGTGGGTAGAGCCTGAGATTTCCAGCCCCAGGAATCCCTTGTGAAATGCTGCGATCTTCAAGGTTTTGCTCCGATTAGGGCAAGCACCTAAATCCCTGTGCTACTTCTTTGGCTCTCCTTATTAGATTTAACACGAGGGGGTTTATAATATTTTGTTTCTGTGCTACACCCAACTTACTCAGGTTTATTTCTGACTCTGTGCTCATGGATCACTCCTGACGGGCTTGAGGACTCCAATGGGGTGCCAGGGATTAAATTTAGGTTGGCTGTGTGCAAGGCAAATGCCCTTCCTGTTGTACTATTGCTTTAGCCCTTATTATTTTGAGGCAGTTACATTGCTACCAACTCTAACCAACTCCTCATTTGGAAGCTGATCCGGCAAACCTCAACTACCTGCCCATTCTCAGCTATATTTGAATTTACTTTTCTTTCAGGTCCTCTAAGACCAAGTTTCTTCAGTTACACATTCAGACCCGATTGTCTTTTCCTATTGGAGACTAGAATACTGATCTTCCAGGAGGCAGCACTCTGCTGCATATTAAAACTCCTAGCACATTTGCAGAATATGGTAGGAACTTCTTCCCCAGTCTCAATCCTCTAAAGAGCTGAATGCCATTATCTCATGCCCCATATGCCAGCCTAGTTTGCAGTTGACAACTCAGGCTCTGCACTTCAGATTGCCTTTGTCTGAACTGACTTTATCAAAGCCGTGTAACCTGGGGCTGTTCATTAACCTCTCCTTGCTCAGTGATCCCACTGCTATATAAGGATCATAACACTATTTGCTTGTATGGACCAACTGGGATGGCAAAGTACCCTGGACAGTGCCCACTCTGTAATGAACATTTGACCTAGAGACAGTCTATTTACATTCCCTACAAATGACACAGAACCACAATCGTTAAGGCAAAGATGTGATTCCCTCATTCCTCCTACAGCTCACCCCACTCCATTATCCTTGGCTATTTCCTCCCTCTGTTGGCTCATGCTGAATCTTACTGTGCTTTCCACACGAGTTAGCACTGAGATTCTTCATTGTTCCCTTGTCTTACACCAACTGTTACTTTCTTTGGATTCAGGTATAGATCTTCATGTGAATCCCTACTGATTTAACTATTTAACTTGATAGAGTTATTCCAGTTGTTCAAGAATCTTTCGGTGTTCAGTCTGTTATCCAGCATTAGTCAGGGTTACTTCTCTCTTGGCTGGTGAGAAAAGTGGATATATCAATTTAGGAGAAAGAGCCAGAGCTTGGAGGGGACTTGGTTTGCTTCTGCTCATTTGAAATCGTGCCTCATTATTGTGGCAATTGTAGTCCAAGATTCTTTTAGGGAATGTGCCCTTTCCCTGGCTCCTGTCTTTGGTTAAGTTGTCATAGGTGCTAGAGGTGGGGACAGGTCCTAACCTGGGAGACTCACATTTCTATTCTCAAATACAAATGTTGAGAAGGAGGTATAAGCAAGTTCCCACATCCAAAGTTAAGGAAAAAAACCTTAAGATCTGGCTCATGTTGTGAGCAGTTACTTGAAGAGATTTTTTTCTTTTTTGCTATTTTTTGTTATTTGTTACCAGGCAGTAGTCAGGAGTTACTCCTGGCTCTGCACTCAGAAATCATTCTTAGCAGTCTCAGAACACAATATGGGATGCTGGGGATTAAACCTGATTAGTTGTATGCAAGGCAAATGCACTACCCAATGTATTATTGCTCTGTCCCCCAAGATCTTTTCATTTTAATAGGCCCTCAGAGCTGTGGTTTCGGTTTTTGTTTTTCCTGTCAGGGCCTCAGAAAAAAGATACACATGAGGCCTTGGACCCTTTCTCAGCAATGATTCCTGGATAACCAGGCAGGCAAACAGGGGTGAGTAGCATGCAAAATCTGATCTTTAGCTTTGCCTCTGATAGCACAGAGCAAGCACTTATGGCTACAAGATGATATTGTATAGACTATGGTGGGCTGAATTTGTCCTCAAAAAAAATTCATCTGTTAAAATTTTCATACCAGCACCTCAGAATTAAGAGTGTTTGAAGGTGAGACCTTTAAAGAGAATAAAAATAGAAAAATATCTGCCACAGAGGCAGGCAATGGGGACTTTAGGAGAGAAAGTGGGTGCATTGGTAGTGGGAAATGTGCACTGGTGAAGGGATAGATGGGTATTTGGACAGTATATAACTGATATTATCATTAACAACTTTTAATTATGTATCTCATGGTGATTCAATTTAATAGTTGATTATTTTAATTGGATCTTAATTTGACTGGTATTATTAAAATTTGGTCCCAAAGGGGCCACAGACATGCCCATAGACATAGGAACGGGCACATAAGGAAACTGTAGAACTGTAGGAACAGCCCTATATAGGCCAAGAGAGCAGTCATAGAATACTCTAGACCTACTGACATCATGCTCTTGAACTTCTATTCTACCCTAGTATTTGTGAAAAAAAAACAAAAACAAAAAAACAAAACAAAACAAAACAAACAAAAAAACGTTTCTGTGGTTTAAGCCAGCAGGCTGTAGTCTTTTCCTGTTTTAGTCTAGCAAAATGAATAGATAAACCATCCCCAAATATAGTGACTTCAAACACTAAATATTTATTCAGCTCATAAATCTCAACCCCCCTGGGTGAGTTTTTCAGTCTCTGGTAGGTTCCCTCCGAATCTGCAGTTCACAGAAGATCAACTTAACAGCTCAATTGGTCTTGGCTGGTTTCTCTCATGCTGGCAGGGAAAAGTCAGCTCTGAATTCTAAGTCTGCGATGACCTCAACGGGGACAGAGAGAATTTGCTGTGTTCAAAATGTCTCACCCTCCAGTGCGTTAGCAGAGCATATTTTCGGATAAAGGCAAAGGGACAAGGGATGGTGGGGAGAGGAATAATGCTCTTTTAAAGTTTCTTTGTGTCCCATTTGCTGGGCAAAGCAAGTAACAGGAATAAATGGGAGGAGCTACAAAGTCACCTTACACCCAACATGTGGATACAGAAGAGCAGAAACAGGGAGGATACTAGGAGGATTGAAGAGATGAAGGCATTACTAAAACAACCAAATGCCATGCACTAACCCAAAACATTCTAATAATTAATTACTAGTTAATTAATTAGTCAAAATTACTCATTACTATAGCATTCTCATGGACACAGAGCTAGACACATATTGATATCCAAGTCTTGGAAACCAGTGGACATATTTCCAAATGGAAGCTACTGGCCAGAGTGATAGAACAGTGGTTAGAATACTTGTCTTGCATGCAGCCCAACTCGGTTCCATCCCTGGCACCTATATGGTCCTCTAAGCACTGCCAGAAGTGATCCCTGAGCACAGAGCCAGGAGTAAGCACTGATCACAGCTGAACATGGATCCAAAACTAAAATAAAAAACATGGAAGCTGTGTTTAATAGTGCCAACAGTTAGACTCCAAGTGTAAGAAAGACTTTGAAAGGCACATTGGATTTGTGAGCAGGTAGGTTGTCACCTTAGGGAGAATTGTTTCTGGGAATGGGTGGAAGTCAAGTGGGAGTGGGGGAAAGAGAGGAGGTAGAGACTGTGAGTACAGGCAAATCTTGAATGATCTTAAATCAAGACGAGGCTGGAGGGTTAGAGAAGAGCTTTAAAATTAATTATATATTGACACTGGAGGAGAACATGTAAAAAGAGTAGGTAGAGTGAAAAGTCTAATTCTAAACACTGGACCTAGCTGATAGCCCTTATAGTTTATGGAATTTCTTCTTTACCCACGTCCAAATGCTTAGCATCCCTTGCTGCCCTCATAAGAATGTTGCTGGATTTTACCACAAAATATTTCTGTCTCTGTCTTTATTCTACTACCTAAGCTCTTCCAATTACAAGTCCCTAGGAGAAGTTCCCCAGGAATGAAGATTTGGGATACTAATAGGATGGGGGTAGGAGAATGTCCAGGATGTGAAATAAGCACCAGAAGTTATTCCACTCCCCCAATTTGAGATCCTCCTTTCACGCAGGCATTTAGCATAGCAATTTATGGCACTCATTTATTTGGAAGTCCTGGAAAACTGCAAAACAGCAAAGGAATACTTGCCTCTGAGAGAACTAAATTCATTCTGGGCACTCCTGGAGGCTGAAGAGGAAGGAATGAAAGTATTGGGAACTGGAGAATTAATCCTAATCTAAGAATGTTTTGTGGGCTGGAGTTATCTAAAGGAGTAAAACACATAATCCACCATTAGCTTGCTGTATGACCTTTCCCAGTTGAACTGGCCTCCTTGTGAGTAAGCTTCCTCCTCATGAGATTATGAGCAATGCATAAAAATCCTTTTTGCAAAGTCATGTGATACCTGCCCACTGCGTTTTCCCTTTTCTTACATTGTCAGTTATTAGATTCTAGTCACAGCTCCAACCTTGATCCTCTCTTTTTGGCTTTGTGAAGCTGAGAAACAAGTCCCCCTCTCTATTTCTTATTTCAATGCCAGGTTCAATAATAGAGAACTCAAGGAGACAAAGAGGTCCAAACAAGGGAAGACTTGATATTTCCCATTGTATTATTTTTCCCTTATGCATCCTCTTAACGCTCCTTGACCCTAGATTATCTTTGGTAATCCCCAAACTCATCAGCAACTCCAGCACTAGGGTTAGTACCACCACCCTATTGTGTTCTGAGTCTCAGGCCTATAGACCTTGAGAGCAAGTCAGTTATGACAATGCCAGTTACTGCTCTCATGGCCTAGGGGGAGTGCTATAGTTGTTCCCTGCCAGGACCATCTCTAAGACCTGTTACAGTCATCTTTTCCCTCCTTCAGTGAGCTACATATTAACTTGACACTTTGCTAACAATTCCTTGTATGAAGCCAACCCCCGTCACCCCTATTGCAATACCACTGTGACTGCTATCTCTCAACTAGACTGAAACTGATAAACCCACTGTCACTGAACTGCATATAAAGTAGTACCATGGGATTAAGCCCATCATCCTGCATCTTCCCCTGCAGTCCCATTAATATGTGGTGATCACTAAGCCTGACTTGTCAGAATCCACTAGGGTCTTTGTTAAAGCAGTTTCTGGAGGTGAGAGAATGTGTCTCATTCAAGAAGCTGAGATGAAAAAAAAAAAAAAGAAGCTGAGGTGAGGGATCAGAATGATATTTTAAAGGAGTTCTCCTGGACAGGGAAATTCCTTTTCTGCTATCAAGAACCAGTTTTCCCATATGACCCCAGATCTCTGGTCCTGGGCAGGCTCCATATAAAAACATGTTGCATAAGCAGTTGGATATTCTTTGCATGATGCCGCAGCCATGTCTTCTTCATGAACCAAAGAACGTAAGATACTTGCAAATGGTTTTGGGTCTATGAGGTGAAACAATGTCTATGTGGTCTGTTGAAGAGAAAAAAGGTGTAAGCCTAGGAGTTTTTCAAGAAAGTGATTAAACCCAGGAGACCCAAGCTTGAAATACATCATGATAGTCAGCATTAAAAATTTTTCTTATTGAGGCACAGTGATTTGCAAAGTTATTCATGTTTGATATTCAGTCAATGTTCTAACACCAATTCCTTTACCATGATCCATTTCTCTTCACCAATACCCATTTTCCCTCTTATGCACCAGCCTGCCTCTATGACAGACACTTTATTTTATCCAATTTTTATTGTAGTCACTGTGGTTTACAATACTTTTACTGAGAGTTTCATACAGTTTTCATTTTTCCACCTTCTAATATCAACTTCTCCTCCAGAGTAGCCCTCTTCCCCCTATTGCTTGACTCTCAACTTCCTACTTTAGATCAGCTCCCCAATTCTCAGTATCTGTTGCTTTTGAGCATTTGCTATTCCTGTTTCTTCACATCCTACCTATTACGGAGAACATGTATGTTCTTTTTAATAGTGTGTTCTCTTTAATAATAATACATTGTGTCTGTCCCTCTCCATTTTGAAAATAAATGTCAACGAAAGATCCAGAAAATTCTAAGACCATCTCTTTTGATGGTAAGTTAAAATTTTAAATTTAAATTAAGCTTCTTCTGACTGATGTGTAAGCTGGTGAGTTCAGTGGGGAAAAATGGGGGAAATTTTAATTATTCTGGTGGGAAATGGTCTTTTTATCCTCTGAGTTCTGTTTCAACAGGAGTAGTAAAATCAGGTCCAAGTATATTCCTGGTCAAAGCAGGGCTCTCCTGTTGAGAGATTTATTGTGTTTGGGCAATTGGGAAAGGAAGTGAGATTTTCTTTTTGTTTGCCTTTTATGGAAGGGAGAAAAGCAATGAAAGCTTAATTATTAGGCAATATAAAATACTTCTTCCTAAGTTAAATGGATAATGTTTAGCAAAAGTTTGTGCTAACTTTGTTAAATTGTACCTGTAGGGAAGATGGTTTTTTATTTGATGGATCAGAGTAAACATTTCCCTAAGGAGAATTTCTCAAAGACATAATGGTCCATCTATAGATGTCTCCAGGTAAAGTCTGGTTAATTTTGAAATACAGGGTCCTAGAAATGATCATGCTAGTTATAGGAACAGAGACAATATAGGCTATACATTCTCACTTGACATTAGTTAGAAAGTATCTATTTGTCAACTTTGATGGGAGGAGAGCCACATGTAAAATTATACCCATTAACCCATCTATTGGGGCTTTGACTCAACAAAGAAGAATCTGTTCCCTATGTTAGTATGTAAACCCAGGAGTTCAGAAATGTATTCTTTACATTGATTGTGATTTCTTTGGTCAATCCATTTCTTACAAACTCTTTTCTTTACTGTTAAAGAAGAACCTTTCTGGAAAATTCACTTTTCATAATAAAGTGCTTTGTCGATAAGCTTGACAGATCAAAGTCTAGTTTAAAAACCTTGTGCACCTTCTCTATTAGGAGAGAGGGCTCTTGGCCACTGAAGGTGACTATAAAGGAGCTACAGTGGATAAGAGGGATTTTAGGGTTAGAGGGCTACTAGCATTGCCGGTTATGGGACACCATGGGAGTTGGAGAAAGCTTGTTCTTCTGAATGAAATTAATTCTACATGTGCAATAAAATGTGGGAGCATTGGTAGACCTTTGGCAGACTTGGTTGCCTGCATAAAGAGCCATCACAGTGTGAAGTCAAAGGAAAGGAGTACAGAGCATGCCTAAGGCAAAGGAAACAAATGATAAGTCTGTGAGTCCAAACTGATGCTAGGGGAGAGATCTAAAAGACATGGTGGCTGAGAAAGAACAACAGTAGGAATCTGATCCCATGAAAGAAGGTTAGGTTGACTTCATAGGTGGATGAAGCATGAATTAATTGGCTAGCACACCACTCAGTAATGGAATGGATCATTACTACCTCTTGGAGGTATATGATTTAGTCTATCAGAAAAGGACTCGTTGCATCAATGATTATCTTTTCCTCACAGAGAGCAAAGAAAGAATATGTGGACAGAATTAGATCTTCCCCAAGGCAAACAGAAGGGTCTACTAACTTCAATTCAGAAGATGAAGTTATTGTTCTTTTTTTTTCTTTTTTCTTTTTTTTTTTTAGTTTTTGGGTCACACCGGCCATGCTCAGGGGTTACTCCTGGCTCTATGCTCAGAAGTCACTCCTGGCAGGCTCAGGGGACCATATGGGATGCCGGGATTCGAACCACTGACCTTCTGTATGCAAGGCAAATGCTTTACCTCCATGCCCCTGGAGTTATTGTTCAGTTATACAATTTATCTAAACTTGATAAAAAATTTGCCTGTATTTCAGGCTTTTTGTGTGGTAAACATTGTGAGGTAGTGAGAGACATTTTATTTAATGGTGGAAGCTATTGAACTGGACATTATTGGGTATTTTTATTTACTTAAAAAAATTAAACAAGGTGTGAAGCACAAAGCAATCCAAAGACATAGACTTGTGGTGATATGGAGTAACAGTTGGCCAAACTGACCATATACTTCTTCCACTGGTACTCTGCAAGGTTGGGTTCTGTACCAATTCACCCCTACATATGGTTTTCATTCCAACCAGCCTACAGAATTTATATGACTACATTATAGAGAAGTTGCTGTGGCACTTTGTTGGGAACATAAATTTAAGAAAATAAGATTACATGGAGGTAAGGAGCACTAAGAAATAGTGAAACTATACTTTTACTAGTGAATTTTTACTCACTGGAACCCATAAAAGGTTCACTCTTTCCTTAGTCATTCTCTATCCCACCATGCTCACATCTTTCTATGCCCATTAATATTCACAGAAATGTGTTGTTTTCTTTAAATGGAGTAAAGGTAGTGGGTAAAGGTCAGAGGAAGAAAGTGGCAGGATATAATAGGAGTTAAGTCCCTTGCTCCAAATAATCTGATTTAGGAGTTAATAGAATGTGGACATACTATTGCTGGAACTCTGGACTCAAGTCTATTTTCTCTGAGTGTTTGGATAAAAGGATATAGACCAGAATCAAAATGAACCCCACCCTCATCTATAGTTCGAAGAACTCAATGCCATCCTGGAGCTTTCAATTTGGGGGACTAAAACATTAAGGAGAGCATGGATTGGGGTGGGGAGAGATATTCAAGCATCTTGGTAGAAAATAGGCATAAACATAAACAGGTGGAAACAAGAGAAGGGAGAAAATAGAAGATCTGCCTAGTGGCTGCAACATGTATGGTACACATATGTGTGGGGAATCCTACTGGGGTACCCTGGAGAGAAAAGGGAAGGGAAGGAGTACTTTTAGAAGGAAGTTCTTGAGCCAACTGATCATTGTGCTTTATATACATTGTCCAAGATTTATAACTAGGACAGAGCCTGTACACTAGATTATGGACAAAGGTCACTAGTGACTTTGGAAGCTTTATTCTTGGTTCACTCATGACTCACTAGCTCCAATCAGGTTTGGCCTGTTTAGCTCTCTCTATAAAGGGGAGCTAAGGCCCCAGGTCATGCAGAAAAGATCTAGCTCATAGGCCAAGCATAGTTGTTTAATAAGATATGGGGGTTCAGTTCGTGTGAACCTGAATCTTGAATTCTCAGTCTGGGTAGAGTGATACACAGTACCCATGAATCACTGTTCTTTTTTTATTTTTTATTGTGATTGAAGGGAATTACAATTCTCTCACAGTAATATTTGAGGAACATAGTGACAGTAAGTGAAGGGCATTCCCACCACCAGTGTTGTCCTCCCTCTACCCTTGTTCCCAGCATGCATCTCACATCTCCTTCCTTTACTCCCATTATGCTAGTGCAACTGTTCCCTTCTTGTACAGTTTGTTGTAGATTGGTGAACCACTGTTCTTAAGGGAAATCATGTATGCCCATGGATGAGAGTCCTCACATTTTCCTGCCTCTATTCTGACTGAGCATTGAAGCACTGGAGCCTTGGTCCAGTAGTTTTTCATTGATTTCTCTGGTGCTCACATTTCCAGGAACTGCAATGGACTGAATGGATTTTTTTGTGTTCTCCCACTCCTGCCTAATTCATGCATTGAAATTCTCATCCCAATGTGGGTGGATTTTGGAGGTCAGAATCAGGTCTTCAAGGAAACATAAGGCTGTACTTGGGAATTTGAGTCAGGGAGCAAATCAAGCTATGGTGCATAAAATTGGTTAGGACAATTGGTTTAGTGCTGGACCTTAGACAATGGCAGGCCTCTGCCTGCTTTGTGCTGCTCAAAAGAATGGGAAGCAGCGACAAAGGAATCTGCCTCTCTTCTCCCATAGTAGCTAATCCCATTGCTGGCTCACTTCTCCATAGTCCTTCCATTCATGGGGAGAGGCAGGATGAACCATGCCTGAAATGATGCCTGCGGGTGGGGGGGAGGGTGTCAGTCTGGTATTTATCTCTCAAAAGGGAGACATTGAAAAACCCCTTGTTTATTACTGGTAAAAAAAAAAAGAAATGTACAAGAGGACAACAACAAGATCTCACCTTCCACCAAGAGTCTGGCATAAGCAGGAAGCTTGACAAGGACAAGTGTGGGTGGGGAAGGTGGTACAGACAGACTGCAGAACACCTCAGAAAAGCTAAGTCAGGTGGAAAATCTGTACCTTCTCCAGGAGGAACATGGATGTGAACATGTTCTAGCCATTTATTGTGCCTTGGTGCCTGTCTCTGCGAGAGCAGCCATGCCAAAACTGAAGGATATAGAGCAGCTAGAACAGTTAAAACAGTTGCCCAAGGGCCAGAGTGATAGCACAGTGGTAGGGCATTTCCCTTGCATGCAGCCGATCCAGGATGGATCTTGGTTCAATCCCCTGCATCCCATTTGGTCCCCCAAGCCAGGAGCAATTTCTGAGCACAAAGCCAGGAATAATCCCTGAGCATCACCAGGTGTGGCCCAAAAATCAGAAAAAAATAAAAAAGAACAGTTGCCCCAAAACCCCACAGATGTAGCTTAACAACATGGGTCTGTGTTGGTGGTGGGTCATGGGGTGGAGCTAAGAGGGAGCCCAAGAGAGACAGGCCAAGACAGAGGCAGAGACAGAGAGAGCACAGCCAGGCCAATAACTGAAATTTGAGTTTGAAAATATAAAAAAGCAAGAGAAAGAGAAATTCTGCTAAGAGCTAAGGACTCTGTTAACTTTCTTCTCTGGCATAATAAGGAAAGTCAATGATTTGCCTGTTGGGAAGAGGTAAATTTAATGATTATGATAGTGACTGGGGAATTCCTTGATCCACCTTTGCCCCTTATACACACACAATCATATATGCACATGTAAACACACTCAGCACATAGAAAAGACATACATATGTACACATATACAATGTACATAGGCAACTATGCACCCAAACCTACAAATACCCATAGACACAAATATTCACATGAACACATGGTATGCACTCATCATATTTACATAAAAATTTATATCAGCAGACACATGCCATTTCTCCCTGTATTTCTGAGATGATCCTGCTTTTCTGCCTCTCATCTCTGTCTCAGTACATGGCATGAACTCACTTTCCATGGAGAGAATTCTAGCTTGTAAATCAACCGAAGCAGAAGTTCCCCATTGACTCTCTTGATGGTCCCCCCAGTTGTCTCATTACTGGATATTCTCTCTGAGCAGAGAATCCTTCTCAGACCCAGCATCAACCACTTTTAGAGCTGAGAACTAGGTATCTGTGGTGTCGCAGTGTGGGGGACTTGAAAGTGGTCTTGTCGATCAGGTGGCTCTGCTTATCTGACAGGGTTGAGGACTGTGGAACTAGCTAGAAGTACCCTTCACGGGCTTCCTAGGACAGTCATCATGAGAGCCACCAACCAAATAGAATTAATATTGGGCTCATCCCCCACAAACTGAGTCCATCTGGGTGTGGTTCCAGGAGGTTCTGGTTAACCTTTTTGAGATTTTCTGTTCAACCACCATTGAGAAGCATCATTTTAGAATGTTCTCCCAGCTTTGCTGCTGATGCGCATTACCCACAGTGCCTGTAACATTTCACTTCCCTGGCTCTTCTCTAGAGATGACTTTGTATTTTTCTTATTTTGGAAAAATTCGATTTTCCACCCTGCTACACAACAGGCTGTGGTGCTCTCATACTTGGCTGTGGCACACAAATCACAGTGCTGCTGGCTCAAGGTAGTACCAGGACATTGAACTTTATCCCACGCCTTCAAGACAGGAGCTTTGCCACTGAGCCATCACTAGGCTCCTTCTGGAAGTTCTAAGACTGAGGCATCATCAGCTGATCACCAAGTATTTATATTTTAACAAGTAGAGGCTTGACATTGCCTAGAAGAATGAATCCTGGGGCCTGGGAGATAGCATGGAGGTAAGGCGTTTGCCTTTCATGCAAAAGGTCATCAGTTCAAATCCCGGTGCCCCATATGGTCCCCCGAGCCTGCCAGGAGCAAATTTCTGAGCATGGAGCCAGGAGTAACTCCTGAGCTCTGCCGGGTGTGATCCAAAAACCAAAAAAAAAAAAAAAAAAAAAAGAATGAATCCTTTGTTTTTCTCAATATGGACTGGAGTTCCTAACATGGTTCTCTTCAATTTCTGCCCATTTCTAGTTCTGCTCTATACTCCTCACTTGGATAACACAGGCATGTTTTTGCTGGGGTTCTTTTGCAGTGTCTTTACCCGTGTCTATCACTGAGGTCTCAGATGCCTTCACTTCAGAGATGGGCTTCTCTCTGCAGCAGTAGCTTTGTCTATTGACCTTCCATGCCTCTGGACTTCATCTGGACTCTTTCCTGCAGCTGTTGGGCAGTTGAGCCTCCCCTGCAGATCTAGAGGTTAGGATGACTACATGACGTGGAGAAGCCATTACACAAGGGTGTTCTCTGTCTGGACCTCTGATGAGTACCTTGCCTGCCAGTTCTCCCTGGAGCCCATTAGGCAAGGGCTTGAGAATGATTCCACTGCCATTGACCAAGCACTTGTATCTGAGAGCAGCAACCTTCTTTCTTTAGACCAGATGCTCTTTTAGAGGTCCCTATTCTCCTCATTCACTGCCACTCTTGACTGCATGTGAGGCACATTTTTCAGTACCCCGTGGTAAAAGATAATACCCCGCCATGAGCCAAAGAGGGTTCTAGAGACAAAATATAGGTACCCAGTAAATAGCAATAAATGCAAATGAAATGGTGATCTATCATTCTCCACCCTTAGTCTAGCAAGGATGAAAGATTCATAATAGTGTGCATTATTGATGAGGTTTTTTTTTACAAAACAAGCATTCCCGTTGGTGGGAAACTGTGAGTGGGTCCAACAGCTTTAGAGGAAAATCTGGCAGCAGGTCTCTGAAATTAAATCATATATATCATTGGAAAGGCAATTCCAGATCTTGTAATTTACTTTATAGAGCTATTTTCAAAAGTATGCAAAGATGGATGGGGACATAGATGGAGATATTCACTGTGGTGTGTTTCATTAGAGCCAACCTTGGGAAGCAACCTGAAGACACCCCCATGAGAGGGAGGCAGATCTTCACGTCTGCTTCATTCAGATTTTCTGCAACTGCTGGAGTGGGAAGTAGACATGGGTGTTGGGTGTGAGTCATGCTACAAACTGAAAAATAAAGTGAGACAAGCCAAATTTACTTAGACATTTTTTAAAGCCTTTATTCTGAGGTTATATCAGTAAATGAAATGAGAATTCTAGGCTGCACTCTGTCATGTGGGAGCTGTCCATTTGGGCCAAAAGACTTCAGTTCTTTGATTTGCAATTTCTTTGTAGCTAATAAGAGAGTGGTGGTAGCTTCTTCATAGAATTCTTACAATATATAAGAAAGATAATATATGAAAATGGAGTCAATGTTGGTTTTAGTAAAAGCAGAAATGAAAGTGATCAAATGGAAGGTGTGTGTATGTAAAGTAAAACCACATCAGATTTCTCTAACTACCTCTGCACTTGAACTTTTCTATTTTCTTTTCTTTTCCCTCCTTCCTCCTTCCTTCCTTCCTTCCTTCCTTCCTTCCTTCCTTCCTTCCTTCCTTCCTTCCTTCCTTCCTTCCTTCCTTCCTTCCTTCCTTCCTTCCTATTTCTTTTCCTTTCATCTCTCCATTCCTTTTCTCTCTTCTTTCCTTTCCTTTTTTCCTATTCTCTTCTGGTTTTGAGATCACACCTAGCAGTGCTCAGGATTTATTCCCGACTCTGTGTTCAAGAATCACTTCTGGTGGGGCCGGCGTGGTGGCACTAGAGGTAAGGTGTCTGCTTTGCCAGCACTAGCCTAGGATGGACCATGGTTTGATCCCCCTCACGTCCCATATGGTCCCTCAAGTCAGGAGTGACTTCTGAGCCAGGAGTAACCCCTGAGTGTCACTGGGTGTGGCCCAAAAACCAAAAAAAAATCACTTCTGGTGATACTTGGGAGACCATATTCAATGCCAGAGATTGTACTTTGTTTGGTTACATTCAAGGCAAGCACCATACCTACTGAACTATCTCTTTGGCCACCCAGCCTTTTCATTTTGAAATCTGTGCTGTAGGGAGGTTCTAGCTCAGGAAGAATTAAGAAGTAGGGGGACTCAGTGGCACACTCTAAAGCCCATTTCATCCACCTCAGCCTAATTCAGTCTGAATTCAATTACTCTGGCTCATTCTGAATTCCCATATGACATCTTTAAGACAGATTTAGTTCAAGCTGTAGTTCAAAGCCAGCCAGTGCTTAGGTGAGTTCAAAAGGCTACCAAAGAGAATCATGTGGGCAAAGGATTCAATATCAAAAAAGTAGGAACTTTTCCCATTTCAACAAAAAACTCTAATGATACCCTACTCCTTACTTCCCAAGGTCTAGCATTCAATATGCCAAATTTCACAAAGAACAAATTTATAAATTTAATTTAATTTGAAAAAAGGCATCCTTGGGTCCTGGGAGATAGCATGGAGGTAAGGAGTTTGCCTTTCATGCAAAAGGTCATCGGTTCGAATCCCGGTGCCCCATATGGTCCCCCGTGGCTGCCAGGAGCAATTTCTGAGCATGGAACCAGGAGTAACCCCTGAACATTGCCGGGTGTGACCCAAAAACAAAACAAAACAAAACAAAAAGGCATCCTCGTATTATATCTATTCTATATGGATGCATAATTATTTTCACAATTTTCTTTAAAAAACTTTTATTAAGACACTGATATTTTCAAAGATGATCATAATAGAGTTGTTTCAGGCATATAATGTTCCAACATCAACCCCACTACCATTGTCTTCTTCCCTGTCTCAGGTTCCCTCTCTCCTCCTAGTCTGACTCATTGGCAGGCATATATCAAATTTATTTTATATGACTGGGTCCAATAAAACTTAAAAGAATGGGAATTAGAATTATCAGACGGAAAATCAATAAAAGTCAAGTTGTGATGATTGCTCCATGTTTTTAACAATTTTTTTTTAGTAAAGAACTATCATGTGTACTATTAGGGAGAATTCCATTCTGAATGTCACAGAGGAAGTTTCTACAACCTTTTTTTTTTTTTTTTTTTTTTTGGTTTTTGGGTCACACCCGGCAGTGCTCAGGGGTTACTCCTGGCTCCATGCTCAGAAATTGCTCCTGGCAGGCACGGGGGACCATATGGGGCACCGGGGATTCGAACCGATGACCTTTTGCATGAAAGGCAAATGCCTTACCTCCATGCTATCTCCCGGGCCCCTCTACAACCTTTTAATATAGTTCTTTTTATGCCTTTTCTGAATCTGGTTTCAAGGCTATAAAGTCCCTATGAGCTTACCTGTTCATGAAGCTCTTCACATCGGGATGAGAAGCTAACTGGATAGAGTATCCTTAGTGAGGTGTTCATTTCATTGAGTTTTGTACTATATCCTTCCACATTCTTCTTGCTCAGAGTCTCTTTTGATAGATCTGCTGTACATCTTAAGTGATTTCCTTTGTAAGTAAGTTCCTTTCTTGATATTCTTTCAATATTCTTTCTATATCTTTGAGTTTTGTCATTTTGGGTATAATGTGTCTTGGAGTTTCCCTAGTTGGGTCTATTTTCACTGAGCTCCTTCAGGTCTTTTGGAGCTCAGTGCCTGTAATCCTCTACTCTGGGAAGTTCTTACCACTAATTTATTTAACTTCTGTTCCTTTACTATATTTGCCTTTCTGTTCTTCAGGAATTTGATGATTCTTATATGGTTTCTCTTTAATTCATTGCATGATTCTTTGGTTTGCTGTTTACTTTCTTTTTTCTTTTTTCCACTTTCTACTGTTTCCTTAGCAGTTTCCTATTTCTTATCTTGAAACAACTTGATCTTTTGCTCAGCTACTATTATTCTAATATTCATAGATATTCACAATATTCTAATAATTTTAGAAATTCTATTGAGTATTTTTGTATTACCTCTCATACTCTTCATTTTTATTGTAGTAATTTTTTATTTTAACTCTTACATTTCCTTGTGCTTCTATCACTACCTGTGCTATCAATTTTTAAACTTACTAATCATTCTCATCCTAGTGTCACTAATGATACTATCTGAGGATTTACTAAGCTGTTTGTGTTGCTTATATCTTCAGTGATATTTTTTCACTCATCGAACTTGGTGGAATTCTCTGTGTTTTCTCTATTGGTTTTTTCAAGTCTTGTTGTGTTGGGGGTGACTCTTTGTAGTTGACCCCACGGAAAGAAGTTGAGGGATGAGGATGAAGGTTGCTTTCTTCCTTCTCTTACCTTTAGGATGACAGGAAGAATAACTGAGAGAAGTGTGTACTTTGTTAAGTATATCTGTTCACAGTCAGGAAGAAGCAGTGGTGTGAGCCCTTACCATATTGGAGCAGTTTGGGTGTGGAGGTTTCTGGGTCTAACTCTGTAGGAAGGGAGCTCTGCTTCCCATTCAAGAATAGGTCCAGTGATATTAATTAAAGTCCAGCCTCACCTGGTATGGTGGAGTTGCAAGCAGGAGATCAGGTATCAATTAATTGTATTATTATTTTATATTATATTAAAATATTAATTTACCTCTTGATTCTAAGAAAGAAACAAATAAAGATAATATCTAACAGTGGCTGGAGTACAATCTTAGCCTGAGAGACAACAGGAAGGGTGGGGACTGTGGAGAAGTAGTTCCCCGGCTCTGCTACATGTCCTGTATTGAATGAAAGCCATTAGTTTTTTTTTTTTTTTCGTTTTTTTGGGCCACAGTCAAGGCCCATTCCTAATTCTGAGCTCAGGGATCAGTTTTGATGGGTCTTAGGAGACCATATGAGGTGCCATAGATCAAATCTGAATTGATCACTTGCAAGGCAAGAGCTATACTCTGCTGTATCTCTCTGGTTTGAGGAGCTATTAGATTTTTAAAAGAATTCCTTGAATATTTTTAGAGGTGACAATTTTTCCAAATTTCAGAGCATATAAAGGTTAAGGTGGTATGAGTCCAGAAGGCTCAAATATGAGTGAGAATCATGGCCAGAGAAACTGAGTTTGACAACTTGATTTCACTGGAAACAAGGGAGTTGAGAACCTCTCTGCAGGATCCCCTCAGAACACAGATGGTGGGTATATAGGAGAACCATCTAAGGATTTTTTAAGGAAGACAATTGCAGAAATATAGTGAGGATGACAGGAGCCTCAGGCAGAGTGTATGATCTGGAACTAGAAGAAGTGGGGGTGGTCAGTCTGTGTCCCCAAAGGGTTGCAGAGCGAGAGTGAGAAAAAGAAAGGGGGGGTAGGTGGAAATCAGCAGCACTGAGCTAACTAATTTGAGAAACGCTTCTCGGAAGCAGCATGGCAGGTCAGCCGAATGTTTGGAGATGGAACAGAAATTACCTACTTCCTGAGCTTTGTCCCTCCTCTTCCTGGTTCCGCTATGGACTCACTCAACCAGAGGGCTGGAAGCTTGTGTCTGTCCCCAGCCACTAACCTCTGGATCAGTGAGCAAGAGGTGGAAAGACAAGGAAAGACATTTGGGTACTGGGCTTGAACTCAGATCCACTGATATTTGGAGCATGTGCTCCACCACCACACTAAGTCACCAGACTTTCTACCCATGTTTGAACTGAGGAGGAAGACGGAATCATAAAAGGCAACCCAGAGAACCATCTGGCAAGGGAATATGGCTGGGTAGGCAGTTTAGGTCCAGAAAGAGGCTCCATCCTCAGCTGAAGGGTGAGGTAATCAGAAGCAAAAAGAGAGGCAACAACTCCCCCAAGTCATGAACCAGAATCTGCTTTCCTTGTGAGGTCCCCAAGCAACTCAAGCAGTGCCCAGCCTACAGTAGGTGCTCAGTAATTTCCTGCTGAAAAATAAGGTATTTAAGCCATTTAAGCCAAGTATGACCCTCTGACTCAATTCTCAGTGCAGAGGCCTGCTGCGGTGCTGAGGATTTGCGGCTCCCAGAAATATTGTGTCTTAATGTCTTTAGGAACTGCTCCCAAAGAAACCCCAACACCAGAAAGAAGGGTTCACATGGGGAACCAACACCCGGGATCCCTCTAAGATTTTCTGGTTCAGACAACAAATATCTCAAATCTCTTCTCCAGCTGTTGCCTTCTCACCAGATGGAAATAGTTATGAGAACAAGTGGCTTGTGTCTCTGCATATTTCTCACTCAGTAAATCAACAAGCATTTGGATTAGAGGATTAGGCACTAAATGAATGACTAACAGCTTCTATGAGGGGCTTCAGAGAGGCAGGAAGCTGATGGCAGGGGACAATCTGAACTGTGTGGGGTTTCCCCAAGGCTGGTTTGTCTCTGATCCTGGGAACTTCTGAGAAAGGGGAGAGCCATCTCATCCTTTCTTGCTATTCGAGTTTTCCATGACCTGTAATGTTGAGGATGATTAGCATGCATCCCCCTTTGAGTTAAGCTTTGAACAATGTGTCATTGATCTATCTAGATTGATTGATTTTTGTGTTCAGCTCTCCAGGGATGGCAGTAATGTGTGCTGAAAGACAGTTCTTCCTTCAATGTAAAATCATTTTGTCTTGGTCAAAGATGGTTTGATTTGATGTATGCACATCTCTTTCCATCAGTTTCTATCTTTTGAAGATCTAACTTGTCTGCTATCTCAGCCCTTCCCCGATGGGTTTCTATACCAACACCAAGAAGGGCCTCAAATGTGTTCTTATCCAATCAATGAATCTGTTAAACATATACCAGGATGGGGCCCATGAGGTGGTGTTAGAGGTAAGGTGTCTGCTTTGCAAACTCTAGCCAAGTAAGGACTGTGGTTTGATCCCCTGGTATCCCATATGGTCCCCCCAAGCCAGGGGCAATTTCTGAGTGCTTAGTCAGGAGTAACCCCTGAGCATCAAACGGGTGTGGCCCAAAAAACCAAAAAAAAGAAAAGAAAAGAAAAGAAAATAGCGTATACCAGGTGATAGGTTTGTGCTGAACACAATAGACAAGCCAATGAATAGTCATCACTCTTCCTGCCCTTCTCTGAGCTCACCATTGAGAGGAGGTACCAGAAGCATATGGACCTCATGCAGTGTAGATTCTAGAGCCACATATCCTGGCAGGCTGATATTGGAGGTCTAGAATGGAAAGGACAGGAAATATGCATTCTTGAAGGCAAACATCTGGGTGATTCTAAGTCATTCCTCCTGGTCATATATTTATTTTATATTAATAACTTTATTTAAACACCTTGATTACAAATATGATTGCAGTTGGGTTTCAGTCATGTAAAGAACACCCCCCATCACCAGTGCAACATTCCCACCACCAATGTTCTAAATTTCCCTCCTCCCCACCCTACCCTCATCTGTACTCTAGACAAGCTTTCCACTTCCCTCATTCATTCACATTGTTATGATAGTTTTCAGTGTAGTTATTTCTCTAACTGCACTCACCACTCTGTGGTGTTGTGAGCTAGATTTTCTGGCCCTACTCTCTTTGTTTCTGAGAATTATTGCAAAAATGTCTTTTATTTTTCTTAAAATCTATAGATGAGTGAGACTATTCTGTGTCTATCTCCCTCTGACTTATTTCACTCAGCATAATAGATTCCATGTATATCCCTGTAAAGGAAAATTTCATGACTTCATCTCTCCTGATGGCTGCATAATATTCCATTGTGTATATGTACCACATTTTCTTTAGCCATTCATCTGTTGAAGGGCATCATGGTTGTTTCCAGGGTCTGGCTATTGTAAATAGTGCTACAATGAATATAGGTGTGATGAAGGGATTTTTGTATTGTATTCTTGTGTTCCTAGGGTATATCCCTAGGAGTGATATAGCTGGATCATATGGGAACTCAATTTCCAAGTTTTGGAGGAATCTCCATATCACTTTTCATAAAGGTTGGACTAGATGGCATTCCCGCCAGCAGTGAATAAGAGTTCCTTTCTCTCCATTTCCCACCAGCACTACTTTTTCTCATTCTTTGTGATGTGCACCAATCTCTGTGGTGTGAGATAATACCTTATAGTTCTTTTGATTTGCATCTCTCTGATGATTAGTGATTTGGAGCATTTTTTCATGTGCCTTTTGGTCATTTGTATTTCTTTTTTTATCAAAGTGTCTATTCATTTCTTCTCCCCATTTTTTGATGAGAATAGATGTTTTTTTCTTGTAAAGTTCTGTCAGTGCCTTGTATATTTTGGGTATTAGCCCTTTATCTGTTGGGTATTGGATGAATAGTTTCTCCCACTCAGTGGGAGGCTCTTGTATCCTGAGCACTATTTCCTTTGATGTGCAGAAGCTTCTCAGCTTAATATATCCCCATCTGTTTATCTCTACTTCCACTTATTTAGAGATTGCTGTTTCCCCCTTAAAGATGCCTTTAGTTTCAATGTCATGGAGTGTTTTACCTCATATTGTTCTATATGCCTTATGGTTTCAGGTCTGATAATCAAGGTATTTAATTCATTTGGTTTTTGACTTCATGCATGGTATTAGCTCGGGGTCTGATTTCATTTTTTTGCAAGTGTCTAACCAGTTGTGCCAACACCACCTGTTGAAGAGGCTTTCCTTGCTCCATTTAGGATTTCTTGTTCCTTTTTCAAAAATTAGGTAATTGTATGTCTTGGAAACATTCTCTGAGTTCTCAAGCCTATTCCAGTGATCTGAGGGTCTGTCTTTATTCTAATACCACGCTGTTTTGATAACTATTGCTTTGTAATACAGTTTAAAGTTAGGGAAAGTAATGCCTCCCATATTTATTTTCCCAAGGAGTGCTTTAGGTATTTGAGGGTGCTTATTGTTCCAAATGGATTTAAGAAGTGTTTGATCTACTTTTTTGAAGAATGTCATGGGTGTCTTTAGAGGAATCACATTAAATCTGTACAATGCTTTGGGGAGTACTGCCATTTTAATAATGTTAATCCTGACAATTCATGAGGAGGGTATGTCCGTTTATCCATATGTCCATTTCCGTGTGTCCCCTCTTATTTCTTGGAGCAGAGTTTTATAGTTTTCTTTGTATAGGTCCTTCACATCTTTAGTCAAGTTTACTCCAAGATATTTGAGTTTGTGTGGCAATGCTGGTCAGATCTTAAACCAGAAGAACCACTAGGAATCTTACATGGAGACAGATTTCCTAGGTTAGTGAGTGCCCTGTTTCCACAAACTGGAATCCTGCTCTTTCAAAGACTGTTAGGAACTTTGATAGTCAGAAAAGGAGAAAACTCCTACCATGTCAACTTGAATTTGCTTTCGAGGGCCTTGTAAGATTGTTAGAGCATTTGAAAACAGCCTAGCCTAGCCATGCATCCTTCACTTGAGGGAGAAATCTCTGTCTCATCAGGGAATATCAATTAATGAGTGACTTAGAGATGTTGTGATTTAAAGAGCACATTCTAGGGCTGGAGAGACAGTATAATGGATAGTACACTTGCCTTACATGTGGCTGACCTGGATTCAATCCCCAGTGCCCCATATGGTCCCTCAAGGCCCACTAGAAGTGCTCCCTGAGCATAGAGCCAGGAGTAAATTCTGAGTTTTGTCAGGTGTGACCCAGAAACCAAAGAAATAAGAGAAAAGGAAAGAAAAAAGTAACAAAATTTAAATATTTCACATCACATATTATTCTTTCTATTGGAGTCATCAAAAGGAATAGCTAGATCAAGGCACAGTTGTAGGCCCTTGCTGGCTTGTGCACTTATGGAATGCAATGACAGGAAGTATTGCCCATAGGATTCAAGTTATTATTTCTTTGTTTTAATTTTCTTTCAAGACCAAAGAGCCAGGTTTGTAGAAATTAAACACGTCAGTAACACAGCTCTATAGTTCTAGCTCCTCATGGGTCCCTGGTTTGAGTAAGCCCAGAATGTCTGATAGCCTAGGCTAATCTATAGGAGGAAATTTTAATTGGTTCCAAAGCTTTGTACCTGACCCTATGACTCTCTGGTTATTGAGCCCAAGTCAAGCACTACTCAAGCTCCCAGTAGAACCTGAGTGAATAACCCTGATCTTGAGCAGTGTGCGATGTGTAATACCTTGTGTGACTGTCCTAATTATATCAGGAATCAGTCATCCAACTCCAACAGTCCATAGTGGCCTTTGATTGGGTGGGTGGGGAGCACACTTAGCCCACTACTTTCAAATAACAGAGCAGTGAATGCTCAGACAAATGGAACACCCCAGAGAATCTGAGTATCTGTATTTCCAATTACACCGAACATGCATTCTTCACCCACATGACTGCCAATTTGTATTATTCTGAGTTCCACTGAAATTGGCCCAAGCCCCTGGGGCGCTACTTGCCTAGTTTCACTTGTTACCCTGGGATAATTGGTTTAAAACTGATTACTGGGTCACTAATTATGGGGCCTATTGACAGTGTATTTCAGCTTAGAGAAGCAATTAAAAAGTTCACCCTAATTAATCAGGGGTAATTAACAGGTCCTAAATTTTGTCAAGAGATTAATTATCAAGAAATCCAGAACAAATCAATGTGCATTCTAGGAGGGTGAGAGAGAACTCAGTGATCAGAGCCAGGGGACATCTGGATCATTTGTCGATTCGCTGAATTGAGTGTTTACTGAGCACCTACATGGTGTCATGCTGGAACCCAGAGCTGTCAGTGACTGCCGGCATAGTTTCCCAGTGGGTGCATTCGGGCCCTTGATAAGCAAGTTCAGATGGTTGCCGAGCATCTCCAAAGGCGACATAATCATAGAAATAATCCTAGATGATTGTTCGCGGTGTTTGTCATTATCTACTTGTAATGCTAACAGTTCTCATGGGTTATTCCATTAAACATTCACAGTGAGTGTTGGCAAAAGGGTCTTAGCTGTTAATGAGAAGGAAGCACATGGAGGTTCAAAGAGGCTAAGAAATTTGCTCAGAAGGAGGAATGCTGGGGGCAGAGCCATATAGTACTGTGGCTAAGGCATTTGCTTTGCATGTGACTGACCTGAGCTCAATCCCCTGCATCCCAGATGGTCTCCAAACACCATCAGGAATAATTCCTGAGCATAAATCCAGGCCTTACCTCTGAGCCTCAATGAGCATTGCCCTCTAAAAGCAAAAGAAACATAAAAACGAAAACAAACAAACAAAAAAAAAACCACAAGCAAATAAAACAAAAGAACTGCTAGGTTTTAAATCATGTGAGTATGTGAGTATGATTTGTTGCAGTTCCAAAAGTGTGGGAGCTCTAAAAAAGAAGCAGGTTAGATGTACCTATCTCATGACATCCACTAGGAAGACAGTGGAGTGTAGTAAAATCTGAGGGTCTGAAGCTTGGGCAATTGGATCAAATCTTGGTGCCTAATACCCACAGCATGTCCTGGGCAAACTAACTCTGTTTTTCCTTGTATGTAAATCAGATGTCAATAGTACCATTCTCTTAGCCAGATTTGAAAGCTGAAGGAAAATCATTCAGATCATTCCTAGCACCAGGAAAATGATTGCAATTGGTCCTACCGTTCCCGAATTCTCCAAGAATCAGTTTATCGCCTTGGCTCCTGTTTCAGCAGCTGAAGTTTTAGAAATGAATTGCTATTGAGTTTGGGGGATGTGCTGTGGACTAAATTGTGTCCTTCCCTGCCCATTTAAAGATTTGTGCCTCCAACTTGTCCCAAAGGTAATAGTGTTGGGGTAGGGAGGGTCTCTGGAAGGTAATTAGGTTTAGATGAGGACATGAAAATGAGTCATTACTATGGAGTTAGTGTCTTATGATAAGAGAAATTTGCCTCCCCCCAGCCCCATGGAAACTAGAAGGTGGCTATCTGCAAATCAGGTAGAAAACTCTAGAACTCTCTCCAGAAATCTCTGTTATCTTGGCTTTGAGCATCCAGAATGGCGAGAAAACCATTTCATGTATTTCAGCCGCCAAGTCTGTGGTTTGGGGTTTTTAGTTTGGAGCCTCATTTGACTACTGCAGAGTGTTTACAAATTTCCAGAACTAATTATTCAAGGCCACTTGGGAGGTGAAACACTATGAACAGAGCATCAGGTCCACATTTCTGTCCTCATGGTCTTCAGACAGCTTTGAGAACTGGAAGGATGGTGGTGCAGAACACTGAAAAATGTTCCCATCATAAATTCTACAGTTACCTCTTTTCTGGGGCTGAAAAGCATAGATGAGAGACAGAGATGTAGGGCAATAGGCACAGCCCTATGCCATGGGGCTGTCCAGGGACCTATTGGTTAAGAAATGCTCGTGACAAGATAGTTGCCATGAAGAAAGGTGGACCCAGCTATCACCCTGAATGTGCCTCTTAGCTACCGACTCAACGCTATAAAATAATTCATTTTCCTTAATGTCAGGCTAATGACCACAGGAAGCCATATAAGGGATGAAAATTAAAGGAAGAGAAATCTGGCTCAAATCCTGCCTCTGGTACTAACTAGCTGGCTAACACAGGAAAGTTACTTTACCTCATTGAGTAGCTTTGTCCTCTATTAAGTGTAGAGGACAATAGGTTGTCACAAGTTGTCCATAACTTTAAGTGTGTGAGGTGAGTAATGTTGCCTGACACACAGTGAGAATCCCTAACTGGTCTCCATGGTTACAGGACAACCCCAAGCACCACTTGTCAAGCTGTGGATTCAAAAAAGAGTTCTGTTTGTTCCTTGAATTGTTTTCCCAACCCTCTTTCCTGCTGCCTCTCTCTTCTTGCAAGTGTACCAGGGAGTTAGGAAAGTACTTGTGAATAACAGAAGTTGGTACGGAGAAAATGTCCCTTAGCTCACTGTTGGTAGGGAATGATTTGCCCTTCTCTTGACTTCTCTTTTGTTTCTGTGTGGGTGTTGGGTCTGAATATTGTTTGCATACTAAAGTTAGGCATTGCCACAGGGCTGAGTGTAGTGGGGAAGACTCACTTCTCCATTTCAGAGGGTCTGGTTAGAAGTATATTGGGGTGCTACATTTAGTAAAGTGTGTGGCTTGCAGATCAGAATAAGGAGGGTAGGGAAAAACTGGAAGAATGGCCCAGGCTCTTCAAGATGCTCTCAAATGATATTAAGGCAAGACACAATCTTATAGTGAGCATATCTAGCCAGATGCTTGGTGAAGAAATGGCTCTCTCCAAAGGAGAATGGTAGTTCCAACAGATATGGGGTAAGAGTTGTGTCAAGTCAGTCTGTGAAAAGGAACCAGGACAGGTTTAGAAAATAAGCTCATCCAATGGGCAAATAATAAACTTACCTTGTTTAACCAGATTGTTCTTTTGTGCTTTTTTTTGTTTTCTTTATATTTGTTCCCTTTTTGTTTTCTCTTAGCAGTTTAAACTTTGAATTACGACTTGATTTTACACTGTAATAGAGGTAGGGTGGAATATTCCTGTAGGAACAAAGTTTTCAAGGGGGGAACTTCCTAGTGAAAAGCAGAAGTAAATCTGTTCATTTGTGCTTTCATCTATCATATTCATGCTGCCACTGGGGATATAGTACAAATAATTAGGGATAATGCACCCAACCCTGATTTGATCCCTTTACCACAAGGGATCCATTGTCATCCCCCACCCCAACCTAGCATTGCCTGGTATGGTTCTGGTGGTCCCTGCTACTGTAGAACCAGAGTAGTACTGTGATCTTGGGCAATGCATCCAACTGTTTGGTCTGGTTGGCCAAGGATTGATGGAGGGATCCCTAGGACCTCTGAGCAACACTTGGAGACTCGAACAAGCAGTCAACCTAATTATTCATTAGCATTGTTCATTGTTTTACCAATATTTCTCTTTCACCAACCTAATAGATAATAATTTAGCACCTTCTTTGTCCCTGGTAGTGTTCTAGACATTGGAGATACAGCAACAAGTAAGACAGATTTGTCACCTCAAGCAATGTAAAAATAATCTTACTCATTTGTGGTTTACAGAGACAAAAACAAGGAAATAGAAGGTACCAAAGAATGACAAAACTCTGCCTGGGATTGAAAAATGCAGATTACCAAGCAGTGATTGGAGAGGAGAAAGAAAGAAAGAAAGAAAGAAGGAAGGAAGGAAGGAAGGAAGGAAGGAAGGAAGGAAGGAAGGAAGGAAGGAAGGAAGGAAGGAAGGAAGGAAGGAAGGAAGGAAGGAAGGAAGAGGGAAGCTAGATGTGTTATTAGCACAATAATGGAGGTAGTAGTGGGTAATAGTGGTACAGTAACTTTGTACATCAAAAGCAAAAACACTAACACATTTACAACCATGTTACTTACACTATCATTCAAAATAAATGACATTATAAAATAAGAAAATAATCTTGCGATAACCATATGCCTCCCACAATGCTCAATTAGTAAATGTATACTTGTCAAATGCTGATAACTAGAAAATATGAACCTAAGAAAAGGGTTTAAGGATGCTAAGGGATGAGACATTTGAAAGGGAATTTTGGATAGCAAAACTAGGCCAAAGGGTTCTTTTGAGTCCACCCCAATCAAGATACTTTTAAGAAAATGTGATGGTACCTAAGAGATCTCCCAAGGCATATTGCACTGTACCATTGATACAACTCATTTGTAGGCAATTTATCACTCATGGCATCATTAGGATGTGCATATACACTTGGAGAGGGCACCTGTTAATGCAGGCCTATGTAGCATCAAACTACCAATAACCATCTCGTTGCTTTTCCCCCTAGAGAATCACCCTTCTTCCTCTTCCATGTCCTGAGACCATTCTCTCTCAAACTCCGTAGTGAAGATGTGAGTTCAGTAGGTGGAAGTATGCATTGTGTTCATTTTTCCTGGCCTTAGCAGACATGGGCATCTGACAATGGAGCTGCAGGTGCCTGGTGCCATCTTAGAGGAGCTAGTCTGAGCATGAAGCCCACAGAAAGGGAGGCATGGTAATGAGAATGTATAAGCGAAATGGAGAGCCTGTCTAAAGTACAGGCGGGGGTTGGGTGGGGAGGAGGGAGATTTGGGACAATGGTGATGGGAGCGTTGCACTGGTGATGGGTGGTGTTATTTACATGACTGAAACCCAAACACAATCATGTATGTAATCAAGGTGTCTAAATAAAATATTAAAAAAAAAGAAAGGGAGGCATGAGAGATGGAAAAAATTATTCTTTTTTGGGGGGGACACACCCATTTGACGCTCAGGGGTTACTCCTGGCTATGTGCTCAGAAATCGCTCCTGGCTTGGGGGGACCATATGGGATGCCGGGGGATGGAACCTCGGTCCATCCCACACTAGCACTTGCAAGGCAGACATCTTACCTCTAGCGCCACCTCTCAGGCCCCTACAAAAAAAATTATTCTTAATGGCCTGATGGGTCTCTGGACACTATTTGAGTCTCCACCCCTCCCACCCCATCTCATATGACCAGCTTTTTGAGCTAGTTATTTTTGCACATATTATGGTTTTTATTTCTGTCACTAGCAACCCAAGATCTTGCTAAATATGATGCTCATTCACAGAGTGGAAAAAGACATTAGAACTCTGCTGGAAGCAACTGTAATAGATCAGTATATTTATAATATGTCTGTCAAGGTGGCAAGCTTATAGTGAAATATGGGAACACTAGTGATGAGAGTTGACACTAGTGGTGGGGTTAGTGTTGAAAGATTATATGACTAAAGCTCAATATCAATAACTTTGTAAATCATGTTTTTTAAAATAAAAATAAGCAAAATACTGAAAAATAAAAAAAAATTAGTGTCATCCAGGACAAAGACAATGACAAACAAAAATAAACAATTGGGATTATATCAAATTTGAAAGGGTTTTTTAAGGTAAAAGAAACTAAAAAGTCAAATGAAAATAAACAGACACTGTAATGAATGAGAGAAAATATTCTAACACACATCATATAAAGGGCAAATGTCCAAGATTTATAAAGCACTCACAGAGATCCAAAACAAAAGAAATCCAATAACCCCACCAAAAATGGAAAGAGGAGATGAACACTTTCCTAATTAGATCTCTGCCTGGCTGGTTAGTAAGCATATGAAAAAGTGCACATCATCACTATTATTAGAGAAATACAAATTAAAAAAACAACGAACTATATAACAACAATGATAATATATTTTTCACAACAAGGAGAAAAAACCACTACAAAAGGAAGCCTCATTCATTATTGGTGGATATGTTGTCAGGTTCAGCTTCAATGAGAAAAAATATGGAGAGTTTTCAAAACAAAAATAGAGCTCCCATATAACTCAGTGATTCTGCCTTTTCCAAACACAAAAACATTAGTTTGAAAAGGAAAATATGCATCAACGTTCATTGCAGTCTTTAGAACAAAAATTTCCAGAAATAACCAAAATATTAAAAAGTTGGTTGGAGAAGGCTCCATCCTAGGAGCAACATAATGATCAAGACCACCAACTACAGAAGATGAATTAAAATGACACTGAAGAAACAGAACTGCTAGAACCACAAAGAAAGACTTCATCATAAGCTCCATTCCTTGAGCTGCACAATCACCAAGATCTCTAGATACAGAGGTCTGATTTTACCATCCATGACGAAGCAGAAGTCTTCCATACACCACGAAAGCATCGAGGCGAGAGCAAATGATCATGCAAGGAGTCTATAGTTAATCCCATGACAGTACAATTCAGGGGGGAGAAACCCTGTATCTCCTAGGCCAGTGGTCGGCAACCTTTTTTTTTTTTAACTGAGCCAAATCTCACCAAAACCATGATTGAAATTTATTTTGAGAGCCACATTTTGTGGGGGAGGGGTCACACCCGGCAGTGCCTTTTTTTTTTTTTTTTTTTTTTTTTTGCAGCGCTCAGGGGTGGTCACTCCTGGCTCTATGCTCAGAAATCGCTCCTGGCAGGCTCAAGGGACCATATGGGATGCCGCGATTCAAACCACCGACCTTCTGCATGAGAGGCAAACACTTTATCTTCATACTATCTCGCCAACCCCAAAATCCACATTTTTAAAACGGAAAATACATATTCCACTCCTAGGGATATATCCTAAGAACACAAAAAATCAATACAAAAACCCCTTCCTCGCACCTATATTTATTGCAGCACTACAGGGGCTATTCACAATAGCCAGTCTCTGGAAACAACCAAGATGCCCTTCAACAGACGAATGGCTAAAGAAACTGTAGTATATATACACAATGGAATATTATGCAGCCGTCAGGAGAGATGAAGTCATGAAGTTTTCCTATACATGGATGTACGTGGAATCTACCATGCTGAGTGAAATAAGTCAGAGGGAGAGAGAGAGACGCAGAATAGTCTCACTCATCTATGGGTTTTAAAGAAAATAAAAATCAAGAATAGTTTCAATAAAAACTTATTCTGCATGCAAGTATACACATAGGTCGGGAGGAAACAAAGAACACAACTGATTAAACAAAAATTTAGAATATTATTTAAGGATAACGTTAAATTCCATAAAATTTGCCTTACAATGTAGAGAATATTACATCCTGACAATGACTGACAAAGTCACAAACACTAATGTGAACATTGGCCTTCCATTTAGTAAGTCAGGTTTGTTTGTTGTTGTTTTTACTTTTAGGCACAATTCCAGGTTCTCATCGATGAGACACTTTCCCAATTTACTCTTGATAAGATTCATGCTTGAAAATGATTGTTAACATAAATATGTAGACCTGAACAAGGAAAGAACAACAAATGCTAGCTTTATTAGTTGACTATATGAGTCAGGAATACTATTCCAGGTGTTAAAAATCAACATATCTTCCTTCTCC